>WEIS01105736.1:0-11709 GCA_013389965.1 Todus mexicanus | reverse complement strand
TTTTTTTTTTAGATATTTGCTTTCCATAAGCTCACCCTCAATTGCCCCAGGAGGCGGGGGAGCTGCTTTTATAATTTACTCCTTGCAGATCCAGCAGGATCCAGACCAAGAACCTTAAACCCATTCATCTGAGCCCAGCCACTAAACCACCAAAGGGGTCCAAACCCTGAGGCCGGGGCCGTTTCCACAGCAGGGACGTGGAAGGCACGTCTCCGTGTCACTACAAACACCAGAGTCACGAGCTTCCAAAGCAAGGGCTCCAGAAAACAAGCGGCAAGCGCGCAGAACTCACTGGGTTCCCATTCGGGAGGCTGTTCATGGTGCGGGTGAATCGGATGACGTGGCCATCGCCGTGTCTCGCCGGCCAGGCTGGCACAGCAGCTGGCAGCGAATTGGCGTCTTGCAGCGGGGCTGGATGGGTGAAGAGCACCTCAGCCCGTGGCCTCGCGCCGCCGTTACCGTACGAGTTCTGGCCCTGCAGCAGAGAACCATCTGCCTGCTTCTGCACCCCAGAGACTTGGGATGCCAGCGGGTTCCCAACGGGGCGATTCTCCTGATTGACTGGAAAAGCCTGCGGGGAAGAAAGGACAAGAGCAAGCTCTAGAGGAACAGGCTCAGCTCCCTCCAGTTCAAACCCCACGCAGAAGCCCCGCAGAATTCTCCTCCCTGCGCTCCCCTGGGAGTACCACACCTTCTGCCTCCCGAGCTGCAGCTGGCTGTTGGCCGGCACCACGGGCTGCTCCTTCAGCACCTGAAACTGCTGCTGCTGCTGCCCCTTCCCAGCTCCTCCTCCTTTGAAGCTTGGCATCTTCTGTAGAGCTTCCTTGAGCTGCCTGAACTCTTCCATCTGAGCCTGAGGGGATGAGAAACCTCACACAATAACAGGGTTAAACAGCTCCTCGCCGAGAGCAGCCACTCTTTGCCAGTCCTGCATCTCACTTCATCGCATCCTTGCGCCCTGCGAGTGCTGACCCACGACACCGATTCCTCGCCCAGCGCTATTTAGCACATGAGCCATTGACACAGCTCCTGCCTTTACACAAAAAATTGGATTCTGGGGCTTATTAGGTGTGGCTCCCCCTCCTGTTGTGCCTCGCACGCAGGTACCTTCAGGTCAGCTTTATTTCCTTCCCGTGGAGGCATTTCTCCGGGGATGTGCTCATCTCAGCGGGGCTGACCGTAATTGGCATAATCCTACTTGACGATTCAATTTACTTTGCAAGACAAATGAAAATTGATTTCTCTTGGACTGTTAAGCAAATGCAACACTTTTCGCTCTCCTGCAGCTCATTTTCTTCCACCTCCAAACCTGAAAAGTAGGCCTTGAAAATAAAAAAAAAAAACCTTCTCAGGAACAGCTCCCCACTCCTACCTCAGTTATTTATAGGAAAATGAGGGGGGGGAGAGCTTTTCATACGCTTGCCAGGATACCTGGAAATGGACCAAATTAGGGACTGGGCAGAGTAGGAAAGCTTCCAAGCAGCACGGAAAGTTTAGCAGGAAATTAATTCCTGAGCAGGCTCTGTTGATTTCAGCTCTTCCCCCTGAAATTTGACCTTAAAATTAACATTAAAAAAAAAGCCCCACAAAACAAACAGAACCACTCAGCAAAGCTAACAAAGAGGGATGAGGAAAGGAAAAGGAAGCCAAGAACAGCCCATGGGATACATCCCCAGCTAGCAGGAGACTGCTTCCAGGCAGAACAAGCCAGATGGAAGCAACTTGTACCCACCAAAAGCCTGTTGAGGTGGTCAGCCCCGAGGGAGAGCAGCTTTAGAGCAGCCTCAATGCACAGACTCCCACACGCTGCTGGCAAGCTGGGCGTACGCCACTTGCTGCCTCCGTGCCTCGTTTTACCTGCAGACCGACTGCCACGACAGCTCCTGCGGGCTGGGCTCGTCAAACATGCTCATTTCCCCAGGATTTTAACACGCCGTCTCGAATGCAAATTGCTCCTCTAAGCTTTCCCCAGAAGGAAGCAAGATCCACAACAGGATACTCGGTGGGAACTGACACCGCGATGAGGAACTGCGGCGCTGAGAAAGAAGCTGGGAGTCTCGGTGGGCGTCTGCTCTGACACGGGGCATCTCACCCCACCAGCAGCACAGGCGGTTCCATTCACCTTGCTGGCACGGAACACCCATTAGACGCTACAAAGGACTGCTCAGGAAACCAAACAGGATAACTTCAGGATTTAATGCCAGGCTCATTGTCAAAAAGATCCAAAGCGTTTTCTGAAATCCTTGGGACCAACCAGTGCCGCTTGTGTAAGAGCCAGAAATAGCAGCCAGGCAGATGGCTGGAGCACAACGTCGTTCCGTGACTGTCTGGTATGTTGGGAGCAAGGAGCTGAGTCGCCTCCAGCACCCGGGGCAAAGCCTTTAACTCTTGCTCCCTCCTAATTTTGGCAAGAAGTGACAGCGAGCAGTTTCTTGCAAACCATTTCCCCCACATCGGTCCCAACCTGAAGGGACAAATAGTTAAGCCTGGCAGCACAAAAGCTGCCCCCGTCTTTTCCAGTCTGCAAGTGCTTGACTTTGTAGCCTCAGCCACCTCTTGCCCTGACCCAGCAAGACAAAAGGAGAAATATGTAATGACAGAGGACCTTGATCAACTGCAATGGACCCGAGCTGGCAATGGCAGAGGCCTGGATGAGTCTCAGTGTTGCTGGAGAACAAGCTACTGAGCAGTGACACTTGAAGGTTTGGTCAGAAGACCTACAAAACGAAGGCTGAGATTCATTTTGATAGCAGGAGGTGTGAGCGCAGGCTCACCAGGGGCACTCGAGAAGCTTCTAATCACATGCTGCTTCCATTCCTGCCATGGGCTTGCTGGACTGACCCCTGTGGAGGCTGAAGTCTTTTTTAGTCTCCAGGCAGTATCCCTGCAGAGAATCCTACGAGTCTGCCTTAGCCACATGGAGGAGCAGGGTAAAAAGTGTCATAATTATGAAGGCAGGCAAGTCAAGCACACTGACGGCTCACCCGAGACCCCTCAAATCACCCTGAGATGAGCCAAAGAGCTGTCAAACGACAGCTGCCGGCCACGCCAGTACCCTGGGCTTCCTGCCGGGAGCGTCCAGGTATCCGTGAAGTTTGCAATGCCCCAGAGCCACTTAGTCCCCGCTGCTTTGCAGGGCAGATCAGGCCAGGAATCCAGAAGAATCCTGTAGAAGTCAAACCCCACTACCCTCCACACCTCTAGTTCAAGCTCAGCATCCAGTTCATGGGACTAATCAGTTGTCAACAGCATCTAGCCACAACTAGCTAATTGCTTCTGGGCTTATCCTATAATCCAAGGGAGTGCTTGACAGAAGGCTGTTAATTAACAACAGAAAAGGCTAATTCAGACTGCAACGTGGCTTTTAAAGTGTATTTACAAAGCTGCTTGTGTCTTGGCTCAGTAAAAGAGCCTCAGACAGACATGGTAGAGACATTAATTCCTCTCCCTTCTCCCAGCAGACCCCATTTTCTCCCTTCTCCCATCATCTGGGAGCTCCCAGCTTCAGCTGGGTGAGCAGGATTCCAAGGCCGGGACTTCCAAGGTGCTGAAGAGACTTAAACGTCTCCGCAGCACATTAATCATCATTTAGAGTGGGAGTATTTGAGACGCGGGTGACAGGTGGCATTGCAGGGTTGGGAATACACTGGTTCCTGCTCACGGGAACCACAGTGACCTGTGTAGCATCCCTGTATTTCCAGCTCCTGGGGCAGATTCCAGGCTGGAGAATAGTACTTGTACAGAATTCATCTACGCTACCAGCACCGCTTTAGGCAACTCACCACACTGGAATACAGCTGCTAACTAGATTTATGATTTATAGATTGCCCTGTGTGGTCACAAACACCCCCCCTTGTTGCTTACCTGGGCATTAAGGAGCTGAGAGTGAACTTCCTGGTGTGCCTTCCGAAGAAGCTTGCTCTCTTCTCTGAGTTTAAAGACTGTATCTGCAAAAGAAGAAGGAATAATTGCTTAAGAGAGCAGTTTTCACTAGTGTAGCATCTCTCTTCCTTAGCATAAATTCCTCCTGACCTCGCGGATCTCTCCAAGCCCAGGTTACACAGTGAAGGACTAGCTAGGGAGTAGCCAGACACCCCGACAAACCCAAACCTTCACTCCTTTCAGCGCTCAGGAGTCCTGCCCATCCAAGGAACTGCCTCCTCTGGGGTGTCTCTGCTGACTGTTGCTATCAGGATCAGGCTCTTGCTGCACTTGCTATCAGAGCATGATTTTTTTTTCCTTCATTTCCCTTTCCCATTGCATCTGGCACCAGGGTTCCACCCTGAGGTAGGACAATGCTCCAGCTGAGGTATGGAAGGGCTACAGAACCATTCCTACTGCATTTGCAGACCCTTCAGGGACCCAGAGAAGAAACACTGTCCTCTCTAGAACTCAGTTCTCCAGTCGTTTCTCTGCCTGGTGTCTTCTCAGCTCTCCATCACACTCACCCTGCAAGTTTGTGACTTCACTGTCCTTCTCCTGCTGCAGCTGGGCGTATTTCTGGCTATGGGTCTCCAGTGCCTTACGATGTTCCAGTTTCAAGCTGTTGTGCTGCAGCTGCAGGTCAAGCAGCTGCTTCTTGACGTCTTCATGCTGGTTCTGAGTATCAAAAGAGGTGACAGTCAGCGCAAGGAGAAGAGTAGTTTAGCTATTGCCAAATGCTACTCGAGTGCCTCTAATTAATAAGTTGCCCGGGGAGGTAGAAGAGATGTTCGTTCCTCCAGTAAAGTAGCTAGAGACCCCAGATACAAGAAAATATCATGTTCAGTGGTCCAGGAGGGATGTGAAATGCCAATTAGACTCTGTTTCGTGAAGCAGTTTGAGAGGTCTCCTTGGAAGCCGCTAAACTGGAAGCAGAATGTGGTAACAAGCCCACTCCTGCCTGAAAAAGAGAGAGATGGAGACTCTGGGACACAGCCAAGAACTACTCCTCCTGCAGGAGCAAATCCCCTTCAATGAGGACTAAGGCCTAACTCCCATCACCTTCCTGTGAGCAGGTTCTGCTCGCCACTCGGGACATGGACACCTCAACACTCAGCTTGTTCTCGCTGCTTGGTTTGCATCCCCAGAGCCTGGCTGTCCTCCCACCACTCCAAGCTGCCAGCACACAAGGTAGACCTTTTGCGAGGACACCACATCCTGGCACACAGCAACACTCGAGAGCCCACGTTCCCCATAGGAACACGAGGCTCACAGGCACAAACCGCCAGGGCAGCAAGGCTCTCACCCGACCACGGACTATTTCAAGCAGGCCAAGAACTCATCAGATAAAAAGTGGGTTGAAGAGTTGTTCTCTTCTCCCCTCCCCTTTTGCAGAGCCCAAGAACAAAGCGTGCCGAGACATCCTTTTGGTCAGACCCACTGAACCAGAATTCACCTCCTTTTTCGCTCCCATGGTAACCTAGAGAGTCCTTCCACACTCAGTTTGTCAACACCAATTATGTATGCAGATTGAGTGGCTCACAGGTGAACCCTGGCCCTTCCACACAATAGCTCCTCAGGACTCAGGCAGCAATTTCCATCAGGCTTCCTGGATAAAAAAGTCTTCTTTTAAAAAAACCAAAAAACCAAAACAAAAACAAAAAACCAAACCAACCTCTAAATGCTATCGATGATTGCATTGATCCCTGGTAAAACAAAGCATCTGCAGCCCAGGCATTCTCCCCCAAAGCAATTATCCTCCACTAAAAGGAGAGGAACAACTGTGCTCCAAAAATACATACAACGCAGAGGAAAAAGCTATCGGTGCGGAGGGGTCCCAGGGCCAGAATAAAGAGGAGAGACAAGGATGTCAGGTTAATCAGATCACAAGATCAGGAGGGAAAATAAAGAGAATAAGAGATTCCTGCTCTGGCTTTCAGAGGCATTAGGTACTTGGAGTTCTCATCAGAGCCACTGGCAGAAAGCACTGCGGAAGAACCACATCCCTAAAATCAGTTACACACTAAACACCTCAGAAACCACCAACATCAGGCAAGTGAGAATTGATTTTAACAAGAAACTCTGAGCAATTTGAGGAATTTTAAGTCCTCATCAGCTCAGGTCAATTAATTCCTAGCCCACATTCTACCTAGTGGGCAATGTGCGTAATGCCTGTCCCCAGACTGCTCGCAGGCAGGAGGAGGGAGGGAATATTCATCCTTTGATACCAGCAGGAAGCTGAAGAGAGAGATAAGTGCTTTGACCAAGGTCACAGAAAGCACCTGAGGCCCAGTCCAGCTCATTAAGCACTCAGCGCATCCTCTCAGTCGGGTTCCAAGGACGTCTGCAACCAATATATGCAAACTTTAGGAGGAATCTAAAGACGCTGGTTAACTGTAGTTGCAGGACAGGAGGTCTGGAACATGCTACACGTGATTGTTTTTCAGAGAAGCAGTTTAGCTGTAAGCAGAGCATCCCTGACCCAGTCAGTTCCAGCAGAGCGAGGTACACTGCCAGCCCCGAGGGAGCTCTCGTGTCCAGTGCTGCCCATCTGAGTGGAACGCCATTCCCTTCTCTACCTCACAGCCACGCTGCTTTACTCAGCCGAGCAGAAACTGAAGACACGGCACACGAGTGTTGTGCAAATCACATCCAGATGCAGCCTGGGGTGAGACCGTGCTGCCGTGACATTTCCCTCTGTGTCCCTGCCCGCCGTACCCAGCGCTGCAACAAGGGGAAATCCTATCAGCTAATCTTTCGAAAACCAGGAGTCCTTCAGCTCAGCAACCACGCTGCGGTCCCGAGGGCTGGCCTGTCTTTCAGCAGCTGTAAATGTAGTTCAAAAAAAAAAAACCAAACCCAACCAAACACAGCAACAACAAAGAGATTTATTTTTCCTTTCCCCTCTCAATAAAAGGAAGCAGGAGAAAGGGAGCCAGGGTGAAATGCTCTCACTGTTCCCTTGAGACAAGCAAACCAGAGCATTCTGCTCAGGCTGCAGTTGCTATGAAGAGGAACGTTACTATTGCAAAGCGTTCCCAGAATCCGCAGTGCTGGAGAATACCCAAGAGACAGAACTGTACTTCCCTTTTCCCGAAGTTTGAATCCAAAAGCCAGGCAGCTGGAGGTCTAGCTCCGCTCAGGAAATACAACCCAGCGGTGCTAAGGCTTGCTGGAACCTAGCCCTCTTTCTACATCCTAGAATTAAATTACCATTTCACTGCCAACGCTCCAGCTAAAATCGTTTCAAAACCACCATCGCCAGCCACGGTTGCGTTGCTCTAACCAAAGCAAACTTTAACATCAAGATATGCTTCAGGTAGAGCACACGATAAGCTGTAAAATGCTACGAGCCGCCCCCCTCGGAGCCTTTACACAGACTGGAACACACTGTGTTAGCCCAAGGGGCAAGCGACAATGAATAGATTCATTTCCACACTAAGAGACCCAGAAAAAAAAAGAACACGCTGAACAAGAGAGCTCCTGTGCGATAAAGTGCACAAAGCCTGCCAGCGGAATGAGGGGTAGGTGAGGGCTGGAACCTGATCCAAAGCCCAACAGAATAAATAGGAAACTCCCCTGAACCTGAATAGTCAGGAAGGAATGTAGATCAACACCAGCGCGTGGTCTCCTCCCTCCGTGCTGGCACCAGCCGCAGGAAACCCTTGGTCTCTCCGAGGCATCTCTGGGAAGGGAGAGCATCGACTCTCCTTGCAGGAACCTTCGTTAACACGCAGCACATGGGGAATACGTGAAACAGGGCTCTTACCTTCAGTATCTTGTGCTGGGAACTGAGGGCCCCGTATCTGTTCATAGAATCTTGCTGGAAAGAAAAAAAGATTCAACGGTGCCATTAGACCCCCGAAAAACCAAAGGCGGGGAGAAACACACACCAGCTCCTGCCCAGTCCCTGCGCCAGTTCCAGTTCCTCCACCCAGCAAGTTCCAGCTGCCCCTTTACATACGGTGACTGGGAACGAGCCCCCCAAGGAGGTGACCAGTAGAACATCAGCCTGAGCACGGCTGGAAAAGAACCCTTTCAAACCAACCCAACCAGCAGCTAGTTAACTGCACTCTCTTGATTCGCATTCAGAGTAGTTTTCCCCAGTCTTCAGTTCTTTATCTAGGACAGACCCAGTGCTGGAAGGGCTCTGCACAGTAAACTCCCCCCTAAAGCAGGCTGAGCACTCAGCAGCAGCTGAGGGGGAGGCAGACAGCACCCGAGCTCAGGCTTTTTGGCAAAAATTGCACCATTTAACACGAAATCGATCGCTGAGCAATTGAATAAGCCTAAAGCAAACCCTGTAACTAGGTGCAGCTATCAAAAGCCACCAGCCACCTCGCTCAAAGGCCAAGTCCTCGCAGTAGCAGCCAGGAGGGAACACGCTGCAGCCTTCCCCAGACATACAGCTTTACAAACGTGCTGGGATCTGCTTGGGCAGCTTAAAGCAACACGTCTGAGGCACTCAGCAGTGCCACGGAAGGCTGAGCTAACCACCATGCAGAGATTTTCACTACAACCCACCATTCAGCTTGTATAAACGCTCAGTACGGTATGAAACGTTACCAGCAAGCAAACACAAACTGCAAGGGGGCTGCCCAGCAATTAGAGCATTCAGATAAGTCATCCTCGGGTTTTTCCTGTAACAGGATGACATCCAGCCACAGAAGAGCAGCTTAAAAGCAATTCCTCTGCTCCAGCATCTCATCAGCAGATGCTCTGAGGAAGGAATAAAACAGCCTTCTAACTCCAGGTGAATGGGCCAGGCTGGAAGCCAGGGGTGCATCTCTTCCTAACGCTCACTGAAGGGTCCCTTTCCCAAGTCCACAGGCTAGTGGAAATCACTTGACAGTCCCCGGGGACAGAGAGCAATGATGTGCTTTCCCCATCACCACCTCCTGTTCCCCGTGGTGTGCCTTGCATTCCATTTCCCCAGGACTCTTCTGCACCATGAAACAGCCGCTCCCTTCCCAGACAGGAGTTGTGGCTACACCAGGGGCTGACGAGCAAGTCATCCACTCTGCTATCACGCCCGGGAGAAGAGGCAGAACGGCTCCAGCACACACCAACAGCCTCGCAAGGTGGAGTCAGCCAAAGTTTATCTGGTATCATCCACGCTCAGCCTGTCACGCCTTCCAGACAGCAGCACCGGCCTCATCACTGCGGCGCTACTAGAAAAATCTTCCCCGTTACTGCACACGCGGAGCAACAAACCGTACGTACCTTCTCCTTATTGAGAGCTTCCTGAGCTTCTAACTTATACACTAAAAAATCTAGAAATGGAAGAAGAGAAGACAATTTCAGGAGCTGGAATTTAACTCGGATCTGGTTTGTATTTCGGTGGGCGGAGGGAAGAAGGAAATCAGCCCCTTGCTGAGCAAAAGGCTGCAAGTCCACAAGCTGGAATGCAGATGCTGCTGGGAGACTCCGCTCAAAGCCCTCAGAAAGATGGTGATGTTTTCCAGCAGAGCTGCTCACCCACCAGGACTGGCCCAAACGTCCTTCCTCACCCATTCCAGAGGCAAGGGCACTGCCGACTTCCTACTTCGGCACACAAACAGTTACATTGTGATGGCACTGAAGCTGTGTAAGGATTCGGGGTGCTCTAAAATTAGAGATTACTCTGGAAAAGAGGAATGAGAGTTTCTCCGAGACCAAAAGGAGCTCGCCTGCTGATCTCATCTGCGCTACCTCTTAAAATGGGAAGGCCCCGTGACAAGATAACGTTTATTAGGATGCTTCACGTTCTCACTCAGGCCCCAGCAAAGAAATGAAAGAAGAGGCAGAAGTGCAGCTTCTTCCTCAGCTACAGCCAAACCTGGGTGCTGCATGTCAGCGTTTCCAGGAACGCAGCGCGTGGAGGAGTAAGGAGGAGCGATGTCACCCCACATACCAGTTTTGAAGATAAAACCCAAGCTATTCAGCGTCTCACAACAATCAGGTGCAAAAGGGCCTGGCATCCAAGCACAGCGCTGCGCTGCCAGGCACGTGAGCTCATCTCTTCGCTTTCCCCTTCTTGTTGTATTTCATGCTCTTAAAATATCCTGCGTGTGTCTATCTGCTTTTGGGCACCAGCTTTAAAGGATCTCCCTGCAGGGTCGGCTGGTCACCGCTCCACGAGACTCACCTTCCTTTGTCTTCTTGTGCTCCCCTCGCTCCTTCTGCAGCGATCGTTCCAGCCGGGACCTGTGCTCGTACACGACTAGGGAAGCAGAAAGAGGCAGAGCATGAGATAAAACTTGAAATCTATTCCCACATTCTTCTCCCGAAAATGGGCCTCTTGCAGGTCACACATCCAGGGGTACATGCGGACCTCAAACCTTGCCGTGGACTGGGCCAGCAAGAGCCCAAGAGAGCAGACTTGGGCAAAAGAACCTTTTGTGTTTCAAGGGGCCTGCATCACTCTGGGTTTCTAGGCTTAAGCACACAGCAACTCACACGTAAAATCCAGAACAAGCAAATCAAAACTCCTGAGATAGGTGCAAATACCTGATGTCCCAACACTGAAAGGGCCAGGGACAGCTACAAGCTGTTTGCACTTCTTTGTCAGCTGCGAACAGGTTAAGGTCTGGAGCAGGGTGGTGACAGCTGGACTAGAGACCATAGAAATTCCTGATGAAACACCAGTCAGAATATCTGCACTCGGGTTGTGCTCTGGCATCTGAACTGCAAAGCCCAGGAGCTTGCTTTAGTGGCCAGTGGCTAAACGGTGTATTTGCGGGCCAGGTCTGCTCTCAAGACAGCCGGAGCCTTCCAGGTCATCTGTTCCATAGAAGCAGCAGCAGCAGCAAGCAGGAGAGACATTTTCTCCCTTTCCACTACCCAACCACTAACTGGCCTTCAGGCCACTCAGGAAAAGTGAGCCAAGCAGCTCCCTCTCTCATTACACACCAAACAGCATCTGCACAGGAGGCGAGAAGGGAGCGGGATGAGGCTGCTTCATACATCAGCCACATGACAAATGAAAGTGCCAGAGAAGCTTCCTGATGGCTGATGATTTTAATCCGCTCCGACGTCTGAACGCTAACCCAGAGCTTTCCCTGAGTCACAGCGCTCAGCTGCAACAGGCTCCTCCACACGCCGAATTCAGAGGGGATGGTTGATAAGAGAAACTTGCCTCCAGAATCAAGATCTTCAGGAGCGAGTCGTGCCACGAAGCACAGCCACCAGGAAAGTGAACAAAGGGGGATGATACTTGTGCGCATAAAACAAGCGCTGACCCATTCCTTGTTGAAATCTTGCCAAGCCAAGCTGAAGTGACTAGGATAAAAAAAAAAGCTGTGATCTCTCCTGCCATTCCTGCAGGTCTCCAGAGCCCAGAAAAGGTGGGTTCAGCTTTACAGAAAGCAGCGAGCAAGTGCTGCATGAAGTAATCTCTCTCTCCTCATCTTTGCCGTGGAATACAGCAACAACTTCGCAGCCCGGAATGGCACCGTAAAGCTGCGGAGGCCAGGAGGCCAGGAAGTCTTTAACAATTTGCAATTAAAAGAGAGAATGGAGGGTGGTCACTGTCTAAACCCAGGCTGGAGTTCAGCCAGAGCGCAGCACTGAAGTCCCATCACCTGCTGCCAAATGAGCTAAACTGCAGATCTTGAACTGCTGAAAGAGTGAAACCCCTCGCAGCGCCTTGCCTTTGGGAAAGAACAGGTCAGGCCTTCCACAGACTCATCCTCATTTTAAAAGACGGCAGAAAACAGGGTGATTGTGTGAAGGGGTTGCCTCATATATTCCAAGAGTACAAAGATAAACATCTGCCAGGAAGAGTTTAAGAGATCCATAAAGGGAGAG
>WEIS01105599.1:0-11502 GCA_013389965.1 Todus mexicanus | reverse complement strand
AACAGAATATAGATATCTCTGTGCTTTAACACAGGGATTCATGTATTGTCATGGCAAGTTCTTCTGGCACATCCCATTGTTGAATTGTGCATCATATGCACGTATCAAAAATTCTGTTTATGGCTTTCCTAGTCAAGTTAGTTGTGATATTTAATTTTGACTCCCTACTCTGCTTTTTGCAATTATTGGAAGCTTAGTATGTATGGAGGAAAATATGATTAGGAGAATTTGAGGACTTTTGCTCTTCAAATATACTTACTAGTTAAATTACACTTGAGTGAAGATACGCGAGCCAGGTCCAGAGACAGCTGGGTTTGCACAGGCCATTATATTATAAAGCTTCCGATTGCCAGGTAAACCTAATGCAATTTTAGGTTTAAAATAAATTTGAAGAATTTTATATTTTTACATTTAGTGTACAGTATGTGAATATACTTTATGTATAAAGTGGACTAAGATTTTTCTTGAATTAGGATGTCTTCTGTTCTGTACTTCAAAGTAATTGCCTTATTACTGTAAAGTAGTTCTTTCTTGTACCAAAATTAATATTTTTAACATGATAAGTGTACTAGGAAATGTTTGAAGATTTGCATTTGGATCCTTTCTTTGTCAGATGGCCTGTTTTAAAAAATGGGAGGAAAACCCTTTTACAGCTTATTATTAAAGTTTCTTCCTAGCATGATGGGAATCGGCTCATATCAAACAAGACAAAGATATCACCATTTTTTAAAGTGCAGATCAGTAAGGTCACTGCACTTAGTTCACTGTCTCTAGCCATCTCAAAAATGCCCTCATATTTTGTCTTAGCATACTGGTAATAATCTGTGCACGTATGACTGCATTATACAGCGCTGTTAAGTGGTTTGGTGCAGGGTGGCCCAACAAAATAGCACCACACCATAGTCATAGTGGAATAAAGCATGAAGCCAGACAGTAGAAATAGATATGTATAGATACACGACACAAACTATCTTTAAACACTTTTTTTTCAGTTAAGACTATTTGAACATCTATTTTCTTGTAAAACAAGATCTGTACTTGAGGCACCTCCAGCAGTAGCCTGATTTCCCACTAGCCAGAGCTGCCCTAGTGCTATCTGCAGCTTCTGCTGTGTGAATGGGAGAGCTGGAGCTCTCTAGCAAAACTGATGGCACCAGCTTGATGATAAAAGGGCAGTCCAGAGTAGTTTCGCTGGGCTGTGTCTGAAGCACTGCCCTTGTTCCAGGAGAGAACCCAAAGCTGCAGATTTTCCATCCAGCCTCATTATTTATTTTGCAGTGGAGCTTTTTGTTGTTCTCAGTTTCTAATGAAATAGATAAGATGAATAAAAAACAAACAGATGGAGAATGCAGAGCTCTGGGTGGGAGGAGAAGGGAAATAGTCCTGCTTTTTCTCAATGAGAGGAAAAGAATAAAGTAGGGGCAAGGGAAGAACGGGCTCTAATGGATTTGCTTAATGCCCAGAAACACTTAGGATTTACGACAACAGCAGTCTTTCCAGTTAGCTCACTCAAGTCATTCATTTGCTCTGTTAATCTTCTGCGAATGGTTATGTGTTTTTATTTTTGATCAGTTTAATTTTTGTATCTCTTCCTCTGTTTGATACAGGCCACTGTATCTCTTTTAAGTGGAGTCTTGTGAGTTTGGATTGAGACAAATGGGACTGGCAGAGCTGTAGAGAGAAGCTGTACTGCAAGTATCAGCGACATCTTCAGTTCTCTCAGGCACCTCATCTTAAGTTGATTCAAAGCATCTAGGATATGGTTGTGTTTTGTCTTACAGGAAGAGTTCTGACCATTTATATCGAAAAAGGATGAGGCTTCAAATAGTAGACCGGAGTCAGATGTTACACGTGGCTTTGCAGTCATGCAGCTGAAAATAGAAGAGTTGTACTAACACTCAGCTAAGAAATCGTGGGAGAGAACTCAGAGAACATCTAGTGCCCCATCTAGAGCAGTTAGAGTTGACTGCAAAGTGCAGAAGCTGAATTTGGAGTTACACACAGAAATTGTCTTCCCATAACTACAAAATAAACAGGAAAGCAAGTGTGATTCAGTAATACTTCCAGTTTGATATCCATAATACCAATGTGATAGATTGTAATGATTTCAATTTGTCATGCAGTAGATGGGAGCCTATTGTGAGACAGCTATGAAACACAGATCGATCTAGAGAAGTCAAAATTGCAATACCATGGATGTTTGAAAAGATAAAAGAACAAATTTTTGTAAAATATAAGTATGTTCAACACAGTTGTCAAAGAGCAATTGGTTATAGTTGTACTAATTCTTACTGAAAGAAAAATCTAAACTCCTTTTTCAAGGAAGGAAAAACAAAAATAACACATTTTGAACACAGACTGTACACGTTTTGTGGGTAAGCATCACCCACTTGGGCACTGTTGGCTTTTGTGAGGAAACGCCACCTGGGAGTTTGTCCAGCACGTTGTGCTGCGTGCCTCTGTCTTGTGGTCTTGCTTGGGCAAGGAGGGTGCTTCTTCAGCGGTGTCCATGCAACAGGGTAATAAGTTAGATCTCTGAATAATGTGATGGGGAAAAGCAAGGCCACCTGTTACCTAACCCACATGCTGAGCTGATTCCCAGTCAATGTTAATAGGGAGAGTAAAGGTGCATCGTTTTCTGTGTGCATGGTGTGCAAGATGGAGCAGCCACTTGCTCTTCAGTTTGTTTCTGACCTTTATATCAGAACCATATAAACCAACTGAATTTCATTTAAGTACTCCCAGAGGATGATTTTATTTCAGCCTTTGAAGCCTCACTACTCTCTGCAAAAAGTGCTAATGTAATTATGATATGACATTCATTTTCACAGGACCCTAGAGCTGCATGTTTAACTGGATTAAAGCAAATGGAACTTGATGGGGTTTTGGCCTTAAAAATTGTTCATGTTTTATTTGTTTAATCATGCCAAAATTGAACAAGGAAAATATTCTTCTACTGTACCTTAGCCCTAGTTGTCTTGACTCTGCAACTGCTCTGTTGATGATGACTCAAAGCCATGGTGAACTAATTAAGACAGTACTGTGTTACTAACAAAAGAGCTGCTTTCTTCCTCCCTCCTCCCCCCAGCAGTTTGTCAAACAAAATTGTATCCTATACCAAAATAATAGAGATCTAATGTATCCTGGCACTCTGTCTCTAGTCAACCAACAGTATTTTGTAACGCTGTTTCAGTAAGTGTATTAGAGGACTTGTGTTTTACACAGCCCATTAACACAAGGGAGTCATTAATTTCTGGAGACGGTCTTTGCCAGAAAGATGTGGGCCTTAAATCTTCTACGTACATTGAAAAGTACTGTCTGTCTCAGATGTTATTTAAAATGAGTATGATCATTATTAAAAATAAGATAGTAATATTTTAAGCTCTGCATTTTAAATAACTACATTTTGCAGTTGACATTCCTTTAGAAAGCTCACTGATAACGTTTCTATCTGCATAGACGTGCTTAGATACAGTGTCTTAACATTTTTTCATGTGGATCTGGATTATAAGGTGCTGCTGGTTTTCTTGTTCATAGTTTTCTGTGCCTCACGTGCATATTAAGATCATTTTGTCTAGTTTAAAGTATTTTTGTCCTAATGTAGTTGCTTTTTCCGCCTTTGTTTTTTATATAAACAAAAGGTACATGCGTTACATCTGCTTTTTGAAAATCATCTTTAAAAACTTATAGCAATAGTTAACTGAGCTGCTTGTTTCTGCTCTCTAAGGGGTCGCCTGGCCTGATATGCACCGTCTGGCTGACAGAGTCCATCTGGAGGAGTTGACTAAAATTGGCATTCTGAAAGGCAATGTAGATGACATGGTGAAGGTTCATCTGGGTGCAATATTTATGCCACACGGACTTGGACATCTACTTGGAATCGATGTGCATGATGTTGGAGGCTACCCAGAGGTTAGTGTTAGCCCGTTCTCAACTGCCTTGCATATTAACCCCTCTTAATTCAATCAGCATTTCTCTTTATGCGTTATTAGCCAGTTGCATCTTCTCAGAGGTGGAGAAAATGTGCATTTAAGTGTATCTTCTTCTGGATTTGGAATCTATTGGTTCAGTACAACAGAAATTGCTTATGGAGGGAAGTAAACTGATGCCACCCTTCGTGCATTCTTGACCTGTTCAATTTGTACATACATGGTGTTGTTCCCCCATGAGTCACCATTGCAACATATATCACTCGAGCATACTCTATGCTGTGGCAGAGAGCACCTCAGTCTACCTGAGACCTGTGGTGGGAAGACTCACTTGATGCATTCCAGATAGAGGCAGCTGTAGGAGCCCATTGCTGCACCTGGGCTAGTAAATACTGATGGCTGTGTCGTATGGAAGCAAGCTGGCTCATATTCCTGTCTTGAACTATGATTTCCATTGTCGATATGTGCACCAATGCAGGTGTGTTGTCCTGGAATGAGACTAGAAAGAAAAAAATCCATCAAGTCTTCTAGTCTTTGGAAGTGTGAAAGCATAACCTCTTGTATTCAGAGTTTCTGCAGAAAACACAGTATGATTACCTTTTCCCTTGAATTAAGATGACGGTTCTTGACTGTGGTCTGAAAGCAGAATGAGAAAAATTCTGTAACCAATGAATGGTGAGATGTTTGCTGTGATACCAAAAAAAAAAAGTAAATCTCTAAGGGGAATTGAACTTAAGATTTGAATAAAGAATGGAAGTTTACAGCAGCTTCAGAAAGATTTCAGAAGGATTTTCTGTGTGTTACATTTTGCTTGTTCAAGGCTAACTGTTTAAGGATTTTCAGTAATTCAGTATGAAAATGGATCATTTGTCTTCTCTCTTTTGTAAGATGTTCTTTTACAAGAACCTGAAGAAGGGACTGAGAACTTTTTAGGTATGTTTTGGAGCTTGTTCGTGTCAGGTGAACAGGCTATGTAACAGCTGCTGTTACCGGGTTCACTTTTGCAGGCAGTATATAATATTTGAGGGTACTCGCTATGTTCACAATATAATTATTGTTGAGAGACAATACTGTGATGACAACATATTGGCATCAGCTAATGAACTTATATGTAATACAAATGAAGCAGAAATCAAAAGCAACCCTATTCTGATTTTACGGTTTCTTCACTAGCTAATACAGAAAGGACGGACGTTTGCCCATCTGTCTCTCCCAAGTGCGTTCTCCCTGCGTACAAATAGAGGCATTCAGCAAAGCACAAGAGACATGATTACTTGGAGAGTTCATGGACTTAAAAATCCAGGATCCTACTGTTGCATGCTTTTGCTTAGATTGTTCTTGCTTGTGTTGTGAATAAGCTTTCTGAATTAATTGGAATTATGTAAACTGGAGCACATGTTCAAGATTTGGTAGGGTAAAGAGGTAACTAAATTTTAGGAACAAGTGAGAAGAATTGTGTGAGTGAAAAGTATCATGCTTGGATTTTACTTAGAAGCTGTCTGCTTTGAAGGTTAGAGCAAGTACCTTAATTTCAAGGGAGATATCCTTAATTTCAAGAGCTGATTTTGGGGGAGTATAGAGCAACAGACCGTATATATACCTTCCATCTTTCAGCAGGTTTCAGTAGTTGTGGCGTAAGAGTTACAGAATCAGATTCTGAAATTAATTTTCATTTACATATGACCAAATTTATAGCAGCTAATTATCTACTATAGTACATAATTTAAGGGTCATTTTTCTAAAAGCAGACTGATCTGTCTGCAGTTCTGCAAGTGCAAACTGTTATAGGTAAAGATGGATATAGGGATTGGATTGCCAAATGAGTTAGGCTCTCTACTTTCATACGTAACGTGTAAAAATACCAGAGCTCTGCACATACAGAATTTTGTACCTGCAAATATTAAAATTAGATGCACAACTTCATTCTTACATTAAGAATGATTTCATAGCTAATTTACTTCGAAAATTCAATCCTAAAAAACAGATTTCCTGCATGTGGTGGGAAGCATGTATTTGAGCTTACAAACAATAGATGAAGTCCCATGTTTGCATATAAATGTGCACATAGATGGATTTGTGACATCAACTTAGTTTGAAAAATAATGAATTTGGGGTTCTGCAGAAGAGCAGTCCCTTTAAACTCTCTCTGAAGCGTTGATTTTGACTGTGTTACACCCATCACTTCTCTCTGACCCAAAGCATGAGGCTCTTTCTATTGGGTCATTTGTCTAAGGTGAGGTACTTGAGCATCAGAGCATCTGATGATGGAAACCCACATCAAAAGCCTGTTGATGGGGTGAATTTCATTAGGCTTCAGTGAGCCTCAAAATCTACAGGGAGGGACTGTCCCTGCCTGCAGCAGGAGGGAGACATCGGGCTGCAGGGCCAGGGAGGCACTGGAAGGCTTCAGGGGACGTGGTTTTCCCCAGGTAAATCTAAATGTGGGCAATTGTGATACGTGTGTGTATTAAATGGGAGAAGGTTTTTTTATCTATGCCTCATTGTTTCATGAGAAAACACAGTTTGACAACATCTAGTACTCTGTGCAGTGATTTTTGGTGTGTTTCAAATGTTTACCAGCTAGCAAGATTTTCACAAGGAATTTCATAAAGCCATTTGTGTGTTTATTGTACACTGAGCCCATGCCTGTAGTGTCATGCTCTTTTTTCTGGATGGTTAAGAAGCAAGTTGTTTGCTTTTGGCTGAGGGAATTTCTGGGAGTATTACAAAGGATTTTTTAAAAATAAAAACTTTCCAAGTGGATATTATTCCATTATTTTTCCTCAAGTGTAAACAGTTACATTTGGAATAATACAATAAGCTTTAATTTCCTAATTTTTATCCGTCACAAAGTTTTGTGTGTTCCAAAGAAACTATTTCCAGACATTGTTAGCTTAGATTAGTTATTCATTAGTAGCCAAAGATTTCTTTTTTCAAAATTGGCAATAATAAATTTTCATCTTTTCCAGTAAGCTGCTTTCACATGCGGCACTGAACAAGCACTTTCTTCCTCTTTGACAAACACAATAAAAAACTTGCACATTTTCTGCAAAGGATACTGTGGGATAGTAGAAAAATATAGCATTTCCCTTCCTTTTTTTTTTTTTTGTCCATGATAGAGTAATTGGTTTTGGGAAGCAATAAATGCAACTTAGGAACTCTGTTTAGGGCAAGACTTTTAAAATACCATAACCACCAGAGTTTCCCACTGAAGCATGTAAATGTCCTGATTTTCAGAAGTACTCAGTAGTCAGGAGCTCCTGAAGGAGTTGAGTCTCCTGCGGTGTACTGTGGTATTCCTCACAGGGGAAACCAAGCATCGAACACTTCTTTGAAAAATATGTTGTCTTCTTTTAAGGGTCTAACTACAACTTGAGCAGTTCTGAAAATTCAGCCCCCGTGGTACTAATCACTTCAGAAAATCTGTCCCTTAGTCAGACAGAGCTAGCTTCAAAGGGTGAAAACTCCACTGGGCTTAGCTGCAGCTGTAAAATTTAATCATGGAGATGGTTTTCCCACACTCTTTCATTTGTTTCTGGGTAAATTCGATATGGGATAGAAATGAGGGTTTGTGCCTGTTGCAATGGAGAATATGTGGTAGGGTGATCCCAAATTTTCAAACCCTGAGGTAGATGGGGCTGAAGTTTTCATTTAAATCTAGGTTCTGTGTCTCTAGATGCTTGAGTTGATTCAATTTCATGTTATATTAATTGACTGTAAGGCTCTAAAGAATGCTAAGTACATTTGATGACTTTCTATAATAATAAGCTAGTTAATTTAAGTTAGGTTAATAACTACTGTGATTTTAACATCTTGTGAATTAAGAGTTTCATTTTGTTTTGCCTTTTAAAATTATAAGATTTACCTTAGTTTAAAGTTTTAATTCAATTCTCTACTCATGAAAAGCTAATCCTTTCATCACTATTCTGCATCAGCAAATTAAGATTAGAGGTTTGTTTTGATCCACGTCCTTCCATTACTGTGCGTGCTTGGGGAACATCACTGCTGCTCAGAAAGGTGCACAAGCTGCGTCTGCCTCTTAACAGAAATCTTGCTCCCAGATCCCAGGTGATGGACTGGAGATTTAGGTCACTGAACCTACTAGAGAATACAGGAATAATCTTGTTCCCTTTCTTGTTCTGACAAAAATTATTTTCCTTATGTATCCTACTTTATGCTGAAGCAGAAGATTTTTATTATTTTTTTTTGTGGTTAGCATTGCAAATGATGCATTAATGTTTCTACCTTTAAGAAGTAGAGGATGAGGTGAATTTACCAAGAAGCCTAAAGCTGTTGTGTAGAGCCCCAGTGATGCAAATTGCTTCGGTTGGTCATAACCTTGCAAAGTCTTGCTCTAGTTGTGTGTACCCAGGACCTGCAAACATGAAACAACCTGTATGATCGGTGCTTATATGAGGAAGAAATGAAAGGGCTTTTCACCTCTTTTTTTAGCTCTGAGTTTTGTTCTTGGAATGATTGAACACCTTGAGAAAAGATTAGGAGAAAAAACCTGCTGTTTCTACTTCTTGAATCGCTTTCTTCTGATTGTTTGAATTCCTGCATAGCTGTGTGGTTGTGGGGGCTGTCGAGCCGGCAGAGTGCAGGCAAGAAACAAATTGGTGAAGACTTTCAGTTCTACAGCATTTCCATGCAGAATAGCACTGAAATCCATAGTGCTTGTTGTTATCTGTCGAGCTGAATGCCAACCAGGAGTTTCCTGCAGTGTAACATTCTCCTGTGGGATTTTAAACCCCTCCTGGAGCTAAGGTAACAGATCTTCTTACACGGCTGTGGTATCTTACCCTGTGCACAGAAAAATCGTGATCAGTTCCCAGCAGCTTTTTTCTGTGAGGACAGGTTCTGGGGTTTGGGTGTTTATAGGAACTGGACTCAAGCCAAGGCAGAAAAGGAGGAAAGTCTCAGGTGCTGTGTCCTGGTGCGGAGCGTGCCCTGTTGTACCACAGGATTTCTCTCCTCCTCTGAGAAAGAAATTGTTGTGTACTTGGAGTTTGTGGGGGGAGGGGGTTGTTGCTTGGTTTGGGTTTCATTAGTTCTGGTTAATTTCTTTGAAGGAGATATTTGCCTATGATTGTTATACTTGTTGAAGTTTGTTTTAAAAGACTTTGCGAGCTAAGACAGTTTTGATCTGAACATTTTATGCCCAAATCATCATGAAATTTTCGTAGAGACTAGCTGAGCTTGGGTGGGTTTTGAGCAATTCATTCTAGGGGCAGAGGAGAGAAAGACCAAAATGTTGCAGTTCTACTTAAATTTCATGTCAAAGTAAGGTATAAAATGTGTCATATGTATGCTTTAGGGGTTTTGCTGTGCAATTACCACTAATACTAGTATCAAAAGATCACGAAAGAAAAAGCCCTTTCATTTAAGGCCATGGCCTGTGTATGCTTTCTGTGTCACAAGGAAACCTGTCCATTACATTTTAAATGGTGAGTGTCATTGTTCGCATTTTAAAACAGCATTGGCTGGTAGCTTTAACAATTCTCTCTTTCGTGTCTTACGAATTCTTTATCTTAATATTCTCCTTATCTTCCATGTTTATGTTGTAGTTGTCAACTTGGTGATTTTCACTATGTGCTATTCCTTTTTTTTCCCCTCATGGTTAGGTTGTAAAAAAAATATATAATCTGTATTTTTTATTACTTCCATTATGATAGCAGTGGAGCTTGGTGACATCTGAGGATAAGGAAGCAAAAGTGACATAGGAAGTTATGCTTAAAACCACGCTGTAGCGGTGGATTGAAATCCAGCTCTATCTCACACAGAGCAGGCAGCGGTACCTCGAATACATGGCAGGCGATTCTTCTTCATTCCCTGCAATAACAGGAAAGTTATTAGGCAGCTTAAACCTGATACGACAGTTAATACCTAGGAAAAGACAAATATGTTTCAAATAAAAACAGCCAGTTAAACATCATGTGTCCTCCTTTCCCTCAATATTAACTTTGAGCTGGGTCCCAAAAGCTCCGGCTACTAATTAGATTCTCCTGCAGAAGTGGGAGCTTTGACTTGCAAATGCCACAAGTGGTATGTGATGCTTGGGGCATGTTCTCCTGTAACCTGCTGCTGATTTCAAAGACAAGACTGACGTTCCTTCAGGTGACTATAGGCAGCTCAGGCTGCTGGGAAAAAGTGCAGTAGATTGAATAAACTAATCTTCATTAGCGGCACTCAGCAAGAGAAACAAGGGCTTAGAGAGAAGGGACCAGGAGACAAGTGAAATAGAATTGAAGACTTTTATTTTATTAGCTGCGTAGGGCTCCATTCTTTTTACAATAAATGAGCTAATTAGAAGTTGGGTATGCACAGTGGGAAAATAAGGAAGAGTGAAAGAGCTGAGATTTCATTTCGGTGTTGATTTCATATAATCCAAAAATAATGTTAGCATTCGGACTAATTTAAATACTTTATTGCACTTAGCTTGGTAAAACGGTTAAGACTTTGCTGTATTGGATGTGATCCAACTGGGACAATCTATCTGTCAGGCTCAAAAACGTTCCGTGATGATTTAGCTGGAAAAAGTACCGGAAACTAGTTTGTGCCAAAACGTGAGTCTTTTAGTGTTGTTCAGTGTTCGCAGTTATGAGTAGCTTTGGTGATCTCTGCTGTGGCTGTGGTTTGCTGCCATCACTGGCTTGAGGAGACTTCTGGGTGATGCCAACTGAGCATTACAGCCCCTGGTTTCAGGAGGGAGGATGGCCTTGCATCTCTACTCTTGTGTATCCCTAGCTAGTGCAATGGCACTGTGAGCAGTGACCAACCAGCACAGAGATACTGCCTCTGGTTTTCTTCTGTCCTAACCCAAAGATAGACCCAAGATCAAGCTCACCCTAGTGGGCCTAGAGCTATTTCTTCTTCTGATCAGTTTGCCTGGTAGCCAGCATCTGTGGCAGAAGACCCAGCGTAATACACATTGCAGTTCTTCATGGAAAAAAGCAACATATACCCCCATTTCCCATTAAGTTGCTAAGGAACCGTCGGTAATTCATCCGTATACTGGGGTATTCTGAGGATATTGCAACTTCTAGTCTTCCACGGCCACTTTTCTGGGGGATAGGCATATTTGCATACTTCCTAATTCCCTGCTTATTCTTAAAATAGATCTATATTTTTTATTACTGCACACTGAATTTGAACTTTTATTTTGCTTACATAGTAATGAAATCAGTTTATATACTAATTCTCTTGTTCCCTTGACAGTCCTTATTGCCTAGACATGCTGGTTTTTGTTACCTTACATGAACCATTAATTGGAATCTGCTGTTCTTGGCAGGAGTACAGTCACAAATGACAGTGTCATGCATCTGAGCGTACTGTGGGGGGAGTGCCTCAATTCTAAGATGTGAGCAGAACCTCCAAATAAAATGAGTCTTAGAAAACAATTTCAGATATTGTCTGTTGTTGCAATATACAGGAAAATGATCAGTTCTTCCAAAAGTAATTTTCCTGGAATATCACTGAGAATTTCTGTTCAGATGCCTAGGTGTTAATATTCTCTATGCTTTTTTGAGGCAAATTACTAGCTTTTGTAGTTCATAGAATCAGAGAATTATAG
>WEIS01105578.1:0-19115 GCA_013389965.1 Todus mexicanus | reverse complement strand
AACGATTCTATGATTCTGTGAAGAATTTGTGGTGAGTAGCATGGGGAAGAGTAAGAAGTCCAGTAGAGACAACCCTATGTTATTCCATTACTTTAGGTATTTTCTACTTTAATTTGTTGTTCACCTTCAGTTTTGTTCAAGTAGTACATGATCACTGTGAATTAAGAAATGCCACCGTTTAGAAGCTAGGTGGAGCTATTTGTTTAGCACATGCAGCAGGTCTGATATGCTGCACTACGTTCAGATTGTGTACACAGACGATGCATATATCACCCGTATTTCATGATGCATATATTTGCTAAACTTGAGTGAATGCAATGATACATTTCATGATGGATCTGAGAGCTGACATACTGTGTGCACAGTGTACATTTGAAGAGTGGCAGGGGTTTTTATGTTAGAAGGTACTATCACAGTATGAAGAAGGCAGCGGCAACTAGTTATGTGAGTGGCAGAGATGGACACTGCATTGCAGATTGACTAATGAGGCAAGTCTTAAAAGGAGCCAGTTGTTGCATTAACAGATAGTTTTAAATTATTGATTTTAAAGGTCTTTTCCAACCTAAACGATTCTATGATTCTATCAAGTTGTAGCATAGATTAGTGTAGAAGTGTGGCATTTAGCATCTTTTGAACGGTCCACTGGATATAACAAAGTCAAAATAAATACACTGCCATTTACAAGTGCTCAGAAAGAAAATGACAAGGTGGAGATTGAAGAGGAGTGTCAGACACAAGATTAATCTCTTGAACCTGTATGTGCCATGATGATCCTCCTGCTTTCTCAAGGTTTGCTTTGATGAATGCTGCAAACGTAACCTGCTTTCTCTCGCAGTGGTGAGCTAGTGGTGGAATACATGGCCCGTATAAAATCTACATCTGCTTCTTCTTCTAAACCTACTTTGAGGTTAGAAGGCAAAATCATGTGGTAAGAAAACTGGGTTGAGTGTCATTTAGTAAAGCCTTATGTCCCTGAAAGCTTTCCTTTACCCTGTACTATTCCCCAGTGAGCTCTGCATGCCTCCTTCATTCCACGCCTTGTGGATACCTCAGGAGTCCAGTCACACTGAAAGGTAACATGTAAGGTGTCACCTTCAGAATCCCAATTTGTCTCCATCTGCCCCTGAAAGGAAGTGGGAAGCTTCTATCTCTGCTGCTTCCATAACAGCCTGAACTTGCAGTAGAAAGGCTGGACTATATTTGACTTAGTGCAACTGCTGGCTTTGAAAAAAATAAAATCGTGTAGGGCTGGTTTTTGGCTGTGGGGTTGGTGACTAATTCCGTCTCAAAGGCAGCCTTGGCAAAGTAATATACTTTTATCAGCTGTAAAGTTGCAAATAAGTTGAAGATTTTCTAATGTATTACAATCTATTGTTTAGCACAGAGTGATTAAGTTTAGGTTGACGACATTCTGGTAGAAGACTTGATTTGTTTGTGTCATACCGTCTTTTTTCTCCCACTGTTTCCATTCTCTTTGCAAAATAAATGTCATTGTTCTCTGAAAGTTTGCCATGCTTGCAATACTGATCAGTGGCTCATTTAACAAAGGAGGCTGCTCTGCTTTTTATACACCTCTCAGGTTAAAAACTTGGCAAGAGCTTCCATTTCTGCTTATGTTTGCCGTTCCATAAAGCTTGCTTCCATAACCAGAAGTTTTCCTGAAGTCTTCTGTTACTGCCTACACCAGTTTCCTCCTCCATAGATCAGGTTTAATCCATTTTTTTAAATAAGTATAGCCAGTCTACATATTTCTTCCCCTTTCTAGAGTCAGTTATCACTTTCCTTTCTCCTTTGCTCTCTTAATGCTGCTTCATTTATGTTCTCTTTGCCGTATCAGTTTGCAAGAGGCAAATAATGTTATTTTTTTTCTACTCCAAACAATCCATCACACACTATCTCCTCTGCCCAGATTCAGGGAGGTCAGCAAAGAAATACTTTTTGTGAGATCTGCATCTTCTGCTCAACTTTCATTAAAACAAAAGAGGTAATGCCCTCAACATTAGGGCTGAGAAGAAGAATATGTGAATATGAATGAAGTTCAAGGACTTGGATGAGAAAATGACCAGCTAAGTATGCTCATATAGTAAGGAAGTTGATACAGTAATACTGTATGAAGATATTTTCATCCACCCAGAATTAGAGTGTTCTTCCTGGTTTAGATTATGTTGCCTGAATACAGCATAGGTAGATCGTATGTGGTGCAGAAATGTTTCCAGAAATAATTTCCAAGAGGTGTTAGCTATCCTGCAGCATGTGCAAGAAAAAATACAAGCATGTTACAAAGTTTTGCATCACCCACCGCAAGTAATCTTTCTTTGGGGCCACTGGTGAGAGAGACTTCATTTTTCCAGTAGGATTTATATGAAGAAAACAGAGCAGACAAAGGGAGATTTTGAGTTCAACCCACAATATTCATCAGGAGAGCAACTTTCCAGGATGAAAAAGTGGAAATGAAGGAAAATGCCAGTGAATTGCCAGCACAGAACCTATTGACAAGTCTATGTATACAGAAGTAAAAGTCTAGTTGGAGTAGCAGTGCTCCAGTGACAGGTGGGGAAGAGAGCCTGAGAATGTCTTCTGTGAGAAGGTGGGAAAGGTGAACAATCCATCACTGTTGACTCAGTGTCTGAAATGCCATTTATAGAAAACCGGATTTTTTGATTACAGAGAAAACGATGAAGGGAAATGAACCTATTCTATATCAAAGATATAGGCAAGTGGAGTTTAAACACAGTTTAAAGGGAAATATATCTTGTCAAAGTAAGCTGCAAGGAGGCTAATTTGTCACTATACCAGGTAACTACTGTACTCAGAGAGGACGGAAAGTTACCAGGAGGGACAAGGACCAGTAGGCTGCTTGGTAAATTCTCTAAGCTACAAGGACTGTACATATGTTGTCATTCTTAGATGATGTTGGAACATGGGCGTTCAGCCCATGAGAGATACACAGTTGCATACAACAGCATGTTACATCCTGGAAACAGATATGAATTGTCTCTATCACTATTATAGCCTGGACATTAGTGAAGGATGTTGAGTTTAAATACAGTTAGCTAGAATACTTAACAGGATAATCAGTAAATTCAGGTAAATCCAGAATTAACCGTGCCTCTATCTTTATTAACAACCCAAATTAAGGAAGAACCATCTAGCCTTAAAGCGAGGTTTTGCTATGCCCAGTGATCAAAAATAATGAATTCTAATAGAACAGTGTGACCAAGCATGAGTAGCTGTTTCATTAATTCTCCTCAGGTAGAAAAGGAGGATTTGTTCTCATTTTCTCTTTGAGTTGACGCATAAAGGCTTCATCTCTCAAGTCCTGTTGTACTCCTCTGAAGGGATATAAACCTGCATGCTTAAAAATCCCTTTCAAGTGAAAGGAAGAAATTATTTCACATAACATTAGATATAACTTAAGTGTTTTGAAAATACGTCTACTACCAGTTGCTTGATCTGGTCCCAGAGCAGGTAGTAAGCTGGTGTCAGATACTCTGCTACACTGGGCATCAGGGAGCAGTGACCCTTTGAGCTCTGGAGGTGCAGGCACCAGCCAGGTGGCAAGGTAGGGGCCTCACCAGCATGAGCTCAGTCCCACTGCCCCAGAGCTTAGATGCAGGGAACAGACCATTGGCAGAGAGCACACATGGGATATCCCAGGCAAGGCTTTTTGCAGCTCTTCCTCACAAGTAGGTCTTCTCACAGCAGCCTGAGCCAGGGGCACAGACCTGTGCCCCATTTTGACTGACCTGGGCCACAGGTTCTCAACCCCTTATATCAACCACTGGTGCACACAGGCTCTGATGCTAGGCGTATTAGCAGTTAAACCACTAAGAGGAAAAGTATTTTGAGTAAGTTTGTGAGCCTTAAATAACATGGATTCATTAATCGTGATGAAAATAGGAGTTTGTTTTAATAACCAGAATGATCAAGGACTGTCTAGCAATGCCCCATGTATTTCACTGAAGTAATTCACTGCAAAGGTAGCAACTGATGTGGGTATACAGTTAAAAAAGAGCAAGCCATGTACTGAAGAGGTGGGCAGAAGTAAGCATCAGAAGTGAAAAAGCACAAGCTAAGGACTTTGAATTCACCAGAAACACAGCAGCAAGCAGCCTCCTCCAGGAACCTGCAGTCCTCTGGCAGGTATGAATGGGCCACACTCCCAGTCCAGAGCATTGCTGGTGCACAGAGTAATTTGGTGGGTAACTAGTATTGGTTGCCTGGATGTCATGCTTCTGCCTTGACAGAAGGCTGTTCCTCGTCCTTCTAAGCTGGAAGGGTCACATCTGCACTCCTGATTAGGACTAATAAATTGAAG
Organism: Todus mexicanus; assembly: GCA_013389965.1. Taxonomy (NCBI): domain Eukaryota; kingdom Metazoa; phylum Chordata; class Aves; order Coraciiformes; family Todidae; genus Todus; species Todus mexicanus. Next base: position 14,797 of record WEIS01105578.1, on the reverse strand, counting down.
GTGACTCTCACAACCCGCTCTTCAGCAACACATTATATCTAACTCCCAGTATGCTACACACAGGCAGAATTCATCACAGCACAACTATATTTTAAACCTCTGTAATATCTACTATTGTATCCAAGGATAAGACTAATTTATTGCCCTTCTCCCAGTTCAAGCCCTATCACACCATGATGTTCTACAGTCTTAATATCAAAATAGTTCATTCAGTACCACCTCTACTTTTCTTACTATGTCTGGATTTACAGAGGCTTGAGCAATTTCTCATGACACTTAAAGAATTACTTCTTCGTGCATACATGGGTGAAACAATTGATCAGCAAACACACATCTGTACTGCATAGTGACAGTGCATGAAGTGAGTTTGGTGCTTTGCTTGAGAGTGACAGCAAAACCACTTTGATTACCAGTACAGGACTGGCCAATCTCTCTCCCAGCCTCCTTCATACTCTAAATATTGTTCCTGGTAATAGAAGAACTGAAGGAATTGAGATTAGGATTCCTTTAAAGAGAATTTATTAAAATCTCAGAAGGTGTATGCACAGGAGAAAAGCTTCCAAAGCTAAGATTAAAGTTGGCACTTTTTTAATAAACAGTGAGATGCCTCAATAAATTGGTGGTCCCACAGGTGCTGAGCATCTGCCACTAACATTAATGTCCCTAAGTGCAGAAACTAGGCAGCATATATGAAAATTAAGCTCCTGTTGTAGATCCTTGAACATGCCAAAACCCAAGACTGTGCCCCACACTTGTCCCTTCGACTGACATGGCTTTGGCTAACCTGCTTTCAATACACTCAGCTACTATACAGCTGTTCATCACAGCTGCTTAAGATCAGGGATGGACATTCACACAGCTATGCCCATTGGAAGTACTCTCTTTCCCTCAGCTGTGTGCTACTTGCTTATGCTAGAGATTACTGTCCTCAGGAGGAATCCTGTCAGCAGTTGCTAATCTGCTTCAGACAACCACAATTGGGTTAATTTAAACAGCTGATGAAAGTGGTTTGCGCTAAGTTTACCTGAAGCATTTTAGCAGATCCACCGAAGATCCTTTCCAGGAGCAGAGCTGTGGGGACAGCTTCCAGCTACTGGGTGTGCAAACAGCTGGGGGTAGAATGGTTGAACAGGCACTTGGGATTTTGAGGAGGACATCTGTCCATGGCCTAACATGGAGTTATCTGAGACACTGGGAAAACAAAAATGAGTCACAAGAGCAACACCAAATAAGGATACAGCCCAAATCAAAGGTTTGTCTCTGATCAGTTTCCCATGGATAGAGATTTCCACTAGAATTCACCACTGATGTCCAAATGTCCTTTGGCATCGCAATGAGACTAGACCCTCATGAAAAAGTCTTTAATGTCACTAAGATTACCTATGGTGCCTTAGTGTCCAGCTTTGTAACTCAAATACCCTTTATGATTTTGGAAGACAAAAGAAAATGAGAACAAGCAAATAAGATGTAATCTCTCTTCATCAAAAACTCATCTGTATTAAAGCTCACATACATCTGTTAGCTTTCAGTCATTATTCACAGCAACGATGTCTGCCTCTTATCCTTTCCTCTCAGTAGGAAAATGAAAAGCTGAAAAACAACTGTTCCTTTTACCTCTCCCCAACATCTAGTATTTTCACCTCCTTAGTCAAGTATATAACTCAGTCCTCACATCCATATTTTCACAGTTGTGGTAATCAAGCATTCTCTGAGCTGCCTTTTGCTTTTTTCCAAGATATATTATTACCTCCTGTATATTATGCTCTCTTCCTTCCTCCCATATTTCTGGCACATTGCATGCCCCATGTGCTGGATGAGAACATTATCTGATTCCATGGTTGTAAATAACTCTGTTAATAGATTAAGATTAATGCCAGATTTAGTATAATGCTACTTCCACAGCTATCTTTCTAGTGTGTGAACACAGGCTGGCCTCATCTGGGCTGGTTTTGACAGACACTGTGCTTTATCCTCCCATGTTGTAAGCAGGATCCTGTGGCCAGCATCTGAAGACTTAACCCTTCAAAGGCAGGAAAATAGCATCTATGAAGCAATATAAATCAGTAAGCTTCGCCACAAATCCCTGAAAAGTGCACATTCATACACCTCCAAATAGCTAGTGACATTCTGCTTGATAGGATGTTTTTACATGTTATCTCCAATTTGTATTGTATTAGACACCAAAGTTAGTACTTGACACCTTTACATGGTCTGATGTGTTTTGCTAGGGATATGCTCGCCGGATATTAACTGGATAAACCCTGATATTAGCTTGGCTTTGTTTAATTTCTAATGTTATTTACTCTGTGATAACTGACTAACTGCAGCTAACATTGTGAATTGTTTGCCCTGTAATGACCAGATATTCCATTACATTATGTAGATTATTTGCATAGTGATTATGATTTAATGTTATTGGTAATTAGAATTATTTGCCTGCTGGTAATGCTGTATAAATGATCTGTCATTAATCACAGGGCACACCTTACCAAGAGCTCTAATGAGAAAAGCGGCAGTTTAATGTCACTAAAACATGGGTCTTCTCTGGGCTGTCGTTTTACATCACAGGGAACTGTTTACTCTATTGATCATTCATTGATTATTACCATAAAGACTTGGAGTTTTGTAAATGCCTTTATTCTTTGATGTAAGATATCACCAGACTTTGAGTTACAACAATGAAAACATGTAGCTGCAAAAATTTGCTCATGAGATTTTCACCCTTGCATTTTTTCCATATCAGAAGTTCCTTCTCTTGAAGAAGGAAGCCAATTCATAGCTTACTCCCTTCACATTAGTACCCATAGAGCCAAGGGCACATCTTTGCCAAAGGAAAATTAAAAAAGGCAAAGGCTAATGAGACCCCAGACAGCAGAACACTGTCTCTAATTCATTAAAAGAAATTTGCAAGGGGAAGCACCTCTTCCCCTGCAGAAATCCAACAGATAAATCTTATTTTTCTTTTTTTTTTTTTTTTCACTCACTACTTCATTGCCTTTTTAGGAACCAGTTTTAGTCATTGTATATTCTCACAATAAACCACTAGTAAACTGGTTGGTGAAAGCAACAAAAACACACTCAACATCCTTCCTACTCCTGTTTAGTGTTTGCTATGCCTAGTTTGATGTACTAAGTGACTGTCACCATGCAAGCAGAGAATCCCATAACCTTGGAAAGCTGAATGTGACACAAAGTGCCACAAAGTCAGACCTCTGAGCTCTGCAGCGATCAACCAGCGTGTAACAGCAGGCTGTATCTACACTGCAAATATATACTGACACTTTCTGTGTATCGAAAACAGGACAAAACCATAAATTACCAGGATTTCCAAGGTAGAAATTAGAGTTTAAGGAGCCCAAGAACAATGCTAAGACCCAGAAAAATAGGATTTAAGGCGTGCTTCCAAACCCCACACCTCCATCCACCCCTGCAGGCATTTCAAGGTCATATGAGAAGTCTGAGGCAGATTTTCACATAGTCACGGTCAGTGCAAAACCAGGATATTCTGTCTTCTCAAGTTCTGAAGTTTGTTAAAATCAGACCTATCTGATTAACTAATGCAAGATGATAGAGTTATTCCCAAATGACAGACATTCTGAAGTGAGACTCATGGCCTAGTAAAGAGCCTTGGCTATGACTTGTCTGCAAGGCCTTTACTGTAAATACTTCTTCTGAGTGTCTGAAAGAGCTAGAACTGTATACGAAGAATGAAATACCTGTCACAACACTTTCTGTAACGTTTGTGGAATCAGTTAAAGAACTGTTTATCTATATAGTGATTCAATCAAATTACAATGCCTGTTTTCGTGCTAAAAGATTTGAATAGTCTGAAAGAAATATTTGTACTGAAAAGCTTTATTTAGAATCAAAAGGAAAATTGCTAAAACCCAGTGAACCAGAAAATATATGCAAAGGAAGATCAATGTGAATAAAATATCTCTTTAATATTTTACCAAGAGTGAAAACTGAATCATTAATGTTATTTTTAATTTCGAGCCTCTTTAAGATTATGAACTGTCTTGGTTTTGCATTGGAAGGTTAAACAAAAAGACTGGTCAGTTGTATAAGAGAGAAATAGATAACAGGGGAACATGGAGAATTTCATACATTTAAAAGGCTAATTAATGGTTCAACAGTACAAATAAATATAGAATATGAATGACTGATGAGCCTTTCTCATAGAACCTGTGTGCTTTGTAAAATCTGAACTGTGAAAGTCTAGTAAAATTTTGGAAGACAAGTGTGCATTCTTAATGAATAATAGCAAAAAGAAAGAGGTGAATAAATTTGAAAGTATCTGGTGATATGCCCTTTGCACTAGTCTGTACCCTTCATAAAATATCTACTGACAGAATTAAGCAGGCAAATAGTGAGATGTGCAGGCAGCAAAATATTGGGAGCAGGGTGGGTATCCTTGATTATTCAAAATTCACAACTACCTTCTTTGTGAAGCCAAATCAAGTGAACAGTTTGTCCACTAACATTATGTTCTTCTCAGACAAGAACATTGTGTTTCTCTAAGTCTTTTAATAAACATGGAACAATTACCCTACAATAACAAGAAACTGAGGAAATGTGTTGTATGAGTTCTGTGAGCATTTTGCTAAAATAGCAGCAAATTACTTTTTCTATGAGTGCAGGGGTGTGTTTTGCATTTTGGCTCATTTCATTTCACTTATTACTTTCATTGGCAAACCAAAACATAGAGAAATATATTTTTTAATTTAGAGGAAGATATTTTTTTCTTAACAGTGATTCCAACAAATATATTTCAATTTAGGTTAGAATGCTACCATCCATCAGATGATGCATTCAGCTAAAAACTAGAATCACACAAGCATGAGTGTTATGCTATGGATAGCAAGAGATTAGCCAGTGCTGCAGGGCAGCTGTATAAGAAAACCAAAAGCATAGGTCTGATTTCAAATCAAATGTGAGAATCCAGAGTCACATATTAGCTTTACCAGGGTCTGAGACTTCTTTATTTTTCCCCCACTTGCTCACTTAATGAGATTAGGAAATCCCATTAATAAATCCTCTGAGTCTTTGCACATAAGTAGAGAAAACAGCAGGCAGCATAGAAAGGTGCCAGAGAGGAAGGGTTCTTACAGACCTTACAGTTTCTTTTAGGTTTTCAGAACATAGCTGTTGTGGCAAAACAGTACAGCTACACCCATGTGTTCCTTGTCCAAGAACTGCGCTAGTCTGAGTTTACTAGCAGGAGTTTCTATGTGAAAGCATTATAAGAGGAGATAGCCTTATGGTCTGGAGAGGACAGATGATGTGGGGCAGCCATGTGTGCAATACTGACCATGTCCCAGACCCCTCCTGATCCTCCTCAAAGTGGAGAATCTGGCTCTGTGCAGACTGAGGCACCACAATTCTTCCTTCTGAGAGTCTTTGGACTCTTTTTCTTGTTCTCCTTCTCCCTGAGGAATCTGGGGAGTTTCTAGCGATTCCTTTCTTCTCCAAGCTGAGGAAACTAAGTGATTTGTAGCTACTGGATAGATGCCATACTGCGGAGACTGAAAAACTGTCTCGATGAGGAAAAGAGAATTACATACACATATATGCTAAAATACAGCCTGTATAGAAACTTCCATAGCACAAAACAGGCAAATAAGTGTAAGAAAATACTGACAAAGTTACTGTATAATAGTTATTGAATTAAAAAAAAAAACAACCCACAAAAAAACAACCAACCAACCAACAAACCACTTGCAAGGACACACCTGTATATTATAAAATAAAACATACAGCACTCTTTTAGCAGTTTAATTCTGAGTAATACTGACTAAACTTTGCTTGGCCTTCAGCTGAGAAGAAAATAAAAAAGTAGCATCTTAGAGTTACATATAATATTACCTCAGTGGCTCCCTAATCCATAACAGAAGCATTAATCACTGTGTCTTTGTCATGGCAGTGAGGCAGTTAGCAGTCTGTCTGTGTGCTTGATTTATGAACAGCTGATGGCCATTGAACTGCAGCAATCCACCAAACAGTATTTTGTACTTCCTTCTGCTTGGAGTATAAATGTTACAGAACACCAACACTATATTCCATCTTGTATATACAAGATTAATTTTTTAAGCTCCTTCATTTTTGCTTCACTTTGGTCTGGTTTTCATGTCTCATTCTTTCTTCCTCCATCACAAAATGCGTTGCTGATCTCAGACCGCCAGCTCACTACCTGGCTTAAAAGTCTGGCCTTTGCTACACTCAAGAGCAGGATCAGCACACTTTTATCTTCAAGCACTATCAAGATGAGCTACTGTCATAGAATCATAGCAACATAGAGTTATAGAATCATAGAATGCTTTGTGTTGGAAGGGACTTTTAAAGGTCATCTAGTGCAACCTCCTTGCAATGTATAGATACATCTTTAACTGGGTCAGGTTGCTCAGAGCCCTGGCCAACCTGACCTTGAATGTTTCCAGGGATGGGGCTTCAACCACCTCTCTGGGCAACCAGCACCAGTGTGTCACTAACCTTATTGTAAAATATCGTCCCAGCTGAGGAAGAAGTGGCATGGTCCTCAAGCTTATTTTCCTTTGTCTCTCAGGAGGTTTCCTCTTGTCCTGTGAGTTTCATGTGAAATTTGGAGTTTTAAGATCTGATGCACATCCTCTGAGGCATGAGTCCCCAGTATGGCCAAACTCTACTTCACATAGTTGCTTTGGAAGAAGAATGAAGGGCACTAAATTTGCATTTTGTCCTTTTGCAGATGCCCAAGAGGTGGGATACTCAACTTGATATACCACTGAGAAATACCTGGGGGGGTCAAAGAGAGGCCCCTTCTCAGTCTCTCCTGACAAACAAGTCATGACTCTTGAGCCCAAAAGCATCAAGCTCCAGTCTCACCAGTGTGTGGAGGGAAGTAGCTCCCTACTGGTACCTGCAATGACATGACAACTATGGAAACCTGCACATATCATGAGTGTGCTCACTCTGTGTGTTGTGTTGTGGTCAGCTCTCCAGGCAAATTGTGCTCATTTATTTGTGAAGTATCTGTGTCCTCCCTTTCTTGATGTTGTCTCATTCCTTAAGCCCCCTCTGTGCCCTGATATGCGACTTTTAACAGCCAAGGCTACATCCAAATTCCTATTAATCACACACTTATGACAGTGCAGCAGATTGTTGTATTCAGTAGCATTTAGGAGGATATTGCTTTGTAAACTGCACCGCTATTCACCATTGCCCATAACAAAGCACTCTTTGTTGGTTAATGGTGTCTAGAAAATAATGGTTAAGTTTAAAGCATCTCAAATTCTGAAGAGTGTGCTAAGAAAAAAGAAAAGGGAAAAAAAGAGAAGAAAAAGGCAACTGCTAGAAAAGCTAGGGGTTTTTAATACTTTATCTCACCTCTCTTGGTAAGAGAACGAGGGATGTATTCACAAATATAAGGGTAGCTTAAAGATAGTGCTGCCTTACAGGAGCTCCTGGCATCAAAGGGTGTATAACGAGGTGTAATACGATGAAATTAGGTAATAAATCTAACCAGATAAGTAGTCTTTCATCCTGGAATTGTGTTCCAAATATTCATGAATGCAATAGCAATTGCAAATATTTTTGAGGGAGGATTTCTACCAGCAAGATCTGCCAGGCATGGGCTGGCTATGTGGGGAGGGAAGAAGGACAGGGAGCCTGAATGGTACCCTTGCCATCGCCAGTACAGCACTGGCTCCCATGCAGCCCTCTGCCATCCCAGAGTGGGTCGGGCTGTGTGCCAGGGGCGGGGGTGTCACTGCCCAAGGGATCTGCTGGAAGCCCTCACCCCTGTACAGCTGAGGTGAACTGAAAAGCTATTGTCTCCACCTCATGCTGGTGAAAAGACCCTTAGGGTAGGACCAGGAAGAGGGTTTGGCCCAGATGTCTCCGTGAAGCACTTGGCCCAGAGCCAGGGGGCTCAGTGGGAGCCTGTCGCTGCTTTCCATGGGCATCGCGCCAATGGTGGGGAGGGCAGGGGAGGGAGGCACCATGCGCTGACCCTGGCGCACGCGGTGAGCAGTGCTCAGCTCATGAGCACGGACGCGAAGCAGATTGCGGATGCCAGTGTATGTTAATTATGTAGGCTATAACCACTGCGAGCGATGAGAACAAATTACTGCCCCATTTCTAATGAGAGAGAGTTTGGGAGAAGACGTGAGGTGAAGCAGAGGGCACTCAAATGGTGGGGCTGCAGAGGGTGGTGGTGCTGGTTTGCTTTACCTCTTTCGGTTTGCTGTTATTTTTCAATAAAGAGCATGCATTCTCATCATGTTATTTTAAATGAGTGAAAATTTGAAAAATAGTAATTTTGTGCTAAGCAGAAAACAACTCCTCATCCAGCGGCACCCACAAGATGGAGCTCTCAGCTCAGGAGCAGGGAGAATTTTCTTTGTGTTACAGAAAAATGAAACGTTTTTACTCTAACCCTTTTCTAATTTTTATCTTTTGCTAATGTAATGCAGATTGGTTTTATACATTATTTATGGAGCCCAGAACTGGTATAGGGAATGCTGTCATTCATTTTAATGATTTAGATATGTTTTTTATTATTATTATACTGTATAGACTTTGGAAAACCTTCATTTGGATCCCATTTAGAATACAGGAAGTTGCCCAAAGCTTGGATGTGAACCTTAATTTACTGAAATCCTTGTAAGGCTGAGAATATTTACTGCTGGCATTTATTGCTCCTGTGAGAGTCAGAGCGCGAGTGAGTGGTGGGGGGAGAGAAAGAGAGGAAGGGAAAGACAACCATAACTTCAGCCAAAAAAGCAAAGAACATATGTTGGAGTTGTGCTCAGCTATATGAGTGCAGCAGCAGGGTAATCTGCCTCTGAGCTGCTCTGCCAGGACGAGGAGGTGCCCTACTGCCTCCAAGATGCAGGAGAACTCTAACGGGACTTGGCCTTTGGAGAGCTGAGTCTGCTTTTCCAAAGCCTCTCTGTATAAAGTGGGTTTCATGAGTGGTTAGGACACTTGGTGTGATGCACCCTATAAAGGAATAGACCTTTTCCTGCTGCAGCAGAAGTCCCTTTGGACTTCCCACGGTGCTCTGCAGGTAAAGACTGTAGAGATTTTAGCACTGCAGAGTTGCAGCAGTTCTAGGGGTGCCTGAGGAAAACCCAACGCAGGACCCTAGGGAGCCCTGGTTGGAGCAATGGGGAGAGCTGCAAACCAGCCACTATGTTGGAGCTGGAGAAGGTGACCCAGCAGCCAGCAGGAATGGAAGCACGAAAAGACTTTTATTTTTCCTCCTCCTCATTTAGTACCTTCACAATAATAATAAACCTATACAAGCTTCGGTTGTTAAAACTTGTAGAGAAAAATATTTCTAGGACAGGGGCAGTCATTGCTCAGGCTACCAGTGCAGATGATTTCATCAGTCTCCAGCCTTTCAGAAAATCAGAGTTCTGCACCTCATGAAAAAGAAAAAGTGCCCCAATTCCCACTGTGGTTTTTACTTGAAAGAATATTAGAGCAAAATATTTTAAATATTTCTTTTTAGGTATTTGCTTTATGCTCCCCTCTTCCTCCAGCCCCCTTTCATTCATCTGCATAACCTACCTTTCAACCAGTCTCTCTGGTGGCTTGTTTGTCCTGTGCCATGACAGTTAAAATGGCTAATAAAGCAGCTGGCAGGAGGAAGAATGAAGGGACCATACCAACTATTGTGCCTATTGTGGAAAAAAAAAACACAACAGAAAACAACAGTGAAACTTTGATATGTCTACATTGAAATTTCCTCAGCAACCTCTATATTTTGGACTCGAGACTTAAATGGAAACACTGTTTTGTGAATCTCTAAGGAAGTGCCATACGTTTTCTGAAGAGCAGTTTAATTTAAGAGATTACCTTTTTACATGAAATACCCACAACTGCTTGTTATTATTATTACTGAAACAGTTTTTGATAATATACTGTTATTATTTTGAATTTAGTTACGCTTTGTTAGTATTTATTACCAGCACTGTGAAAGGATCAAGGCATTGCTGAACAAGACGTACCAATGTGTGTCGAGAAGTCGTTTTTTCTCTAGGAGCTCGCAGCCAGAGTATGGCCGTACAAGAAAGCAGGATAGAGTGAGCAGCTGGGAGATGGAAAAAGCAGACAGAGTCCGTCTATCAAAAGCTGTCCCTCTCCTACAGGCTGTAAACTGCATGCAACAGTGGGTGTGAGTCCCAGGTACAAAAGATTATTGCTAAGGTCTCAAATCTCAAATATAGCTCAGTTAAAGAACATGATTGAAACAGAAAGTACATAAAATTGGAAGATCTGTGTTCATGATACACTATCTAGATGCTTACAGTATAATTATAATCATAGCACCAGATTGTCTCCTGCATAAACACCTGACATCTCTCCAATAAAGACCTTCTGAAGCACCTCAAAAGATGTGCAGGTAGCTCAGATATGCAATGTCTGCTCCCAGAATTAGGAAAACAGAAACGAAGAGAAGAGTTTTGCAATTGCTTGTAGAGCTGGAAGATTAGTGATCATTCTTTATCTCTTATTGTGTGAGTGGGAGGGCACCCATCTTGAACAAGCCACTAGACACAGTTGTTCATTTTTACATTAAGATGTCATTTCACATTAATTTAAAGGACTCCACTGCAAAATGTGGTGGCATAGTTTCATTCTTAATAATCTTGTAAAAATTTCAATTTTGAGAAGATATTTAAACATTGGAGTAGATGAGGAGAATGTGAAAATTTGACCATTAAAGCTGTTTAGAACGAGCTGGACAAATGTCTGTCGAGGATGACATAGGCATAGTTGATTCTCCCTTAAGGCAGAGGAATAGATGAGATGACCTATTTACTCTGTTTTCTAGGACTTGTGTGAGACTAGCTATAGGTGCTTAAATGCAGAAAATATTCTGTGTGAAAATAAAGAAAAAGACCAATAGAAATAGAGTTCAACTTAACCTGAAGATAAACAATAAATTTGCAGGAATCATGTAATTCTCCAAAATCAAACATAAACAATAGCTAAAATTCCAAAGAAAGATGAAATTTTAAGAAAATACATAGAAGATTGCATGAGAAAGGCTCAGAAACAGTATTCAAGAAAGATCAGCTCTGCTGTGTAACAACATTAACAAATAAGATTATTCAAATGAGGGACATTTTTGTGTGGCTAGTTCCAAATTCAAATGTTTGTCTAAAAATAGAAATTATCTTTTTTATTCTCTTTGTGTCATAATAGTGTTCCCATTAAGAATATAGCCAGCAGCTACTTTAGTTAAGAGAAGCCTGTGATCTCAGCTGCAGGAAGAACAATGGAAACATGCTGTTCTTCTCAAAATGCCCCTGTGGATATAGGCTTCTTCTGCTCTGCTTTTTCATCGCAAACTCTCTTCAGACGAGCACTGCAAGCCTCAAAGCAACCAGGGAAGAGCAGGGTCAGACTGGATTTCTGGGTACCCCCTTCACTTGGCACAGGCTGGTGGTGTCCACAAGTTGAGCTGCAGAATGACTAGGCTGCTGTTCTGCATTGTGTTTGCCATGCTGGTGCCGTGGTCTGGCTGGCAGCCTGAAGACCAGATTTCTTGACATCTTTTCTTGAAGGGCACTCATCCCATATCTCACACCTTATGCTACAAAGGTAGCTGGGATATGCTTAACAGCATCATATTGGGACTTCACTTCCACTTAGGAGAAAGCAGCCATTTTGGAAGACAAGCTTCCCACATCCTCCGTAAGACTTTCTGCAGAACTTCTGAAAATTAGTCTTGAAGTGTAAGATGCAGAGTTTCACAGTAACTACTTGAAAAGTGTAAAGAATCACCTGGTTTACTAAGATCACATAATCAGAGGAATAGAGTACTACTTTTATTCAAGGTATACTTTTAAATTAAAATTGACTCCCAAATGGGCTACCCTGGTTCATTTATAAAACCCTAAAAATGTATTGCTATTTCATGCTTTCCCTGTTAACAAGGTGCTTGTATTTGGCAAGGCCGTGACCTTCTGTGATTTGAGGTCTTCACTGACTATTTGATGGATATATTGGAGAAGAACCAGAACCTTTGAGTTGACATTGTTTTACTTCAGAATATCAAATGCTAGAAAAACGCTGTTTTGTTAGCTCCATTTGGTGAATGCTTGCAGGTACGATTCAGTCGAATGTCTAAAAACCAGTGTACCTGATTATTTCTTGTCGAATGGAGTCCCCGAACATAACTCTCAAGCTACCATTGATGCTGGAGTATAACTATCTCTGTGTTAAACTATCCAGCTGTGATGTGGAGACTGGAGCAATTATTTACTTAAGAAGCATAACACACAGTGCTGATGATGTTTGAGAGATGTGCGAACCTGTATAGCAGTAACTGGTGTCTCAATAGCTTTACTGAAGATGTCACAATCTCAAATTTTGACAAGACTGCTCTAAAAGGTCATGTTTCTATCAGCTTTAGTGTAAGTTAATGGAACATGCTCACAACTGGAGGGGGTTTATTCTTAATATTTTCATCGGCTACTTCATTCAACGTATCACGGTGTGATCAATAATGAAATTTCTACATCTTGCCCACTAACAACCTTCTTTAGACATACTTAGCAGACCTGTGATGCCACTACAGCTGAAGGGATCTCCTTCTACTGGTGCCTCAGTTTCCCAGATAGGGCTTTTGCAGTATACTGTTGAGGCACAAGGATGTGAGGATACTTTTCAGCCATTTATGCCAGTTTCAGCCTGTGATACTTGAGCCAAAGCCCATACTAGTACTGGGGACTTTTGACATGCCCAGTCTATCTCCTACTACCAAATCACTGTTGTATCTATCAGCTTTGTTTGCTGATGACCAGCTGTAGAGGACGATGGTGACCAGCTATGTCTCTGATGTAGCTCCACTTCAGAGTTAACTGAACTATTGACCTGACTCTCTTTGGTTTCTGTATAATTATAACAATTAGATAAAATAATAATTAGTAACTTACCTTAATTACAAACTATTTTTATAAAGTACAGCTTGTGTACAAGTTTTCAATTAATTTAACTACATGGAGAGTTGAGAGAGTCTGTTATTTTAAGATTATTCAGGACAAAGAACTGATGCTGAATTTCTTTAAATGGTCAGCTTAATTTTAGTGCAAATTAACAGATTTGTTTATTAATGCTTAGAACACTCGTTTTGAAAGGATGGGAACTGTATTTGGAGAAGGTGTACTCATTTTTCTTACATAATAAAAATCATGAATCTCTGCATTAAAAACAAGAGAGGTCTCACTAAACTGGAGGGTTGCTACTAGATCCTCCATACCCGAACAGAGAACCCGATAACTTTGTGGTGAGGTGGGGGAAGTCAGCCTTTTTTCAGAGAGATTCTAGAAGGTGAGCCTTTTTACCAAAGATTTGCTGTGAATTGGACCCGATGCAGTGTGTCCCTGCCATTGTGCCTTGCCCCTTCTCTGTCATACTTCCTTGGACAGGCAGCCTGAAGAGCAGGAGGGGTGGCACATCCCTCTGGTGCCACACTTCATCCCTGTGTTACCTCCACGGTTTGTTTTCTGCTTATCTTTTAAGTACTCTGGTCATCATAAACTTGTGTGCAATCCCATGCTATGAAACCTTACTGCATTTTAAACACAAGAACCAGCTTTGAGAGGTCCCCTATGTCTGCAGAAAATCTAAGCATAGAAAAATGCTGCATATCAACACCTATCAGAGTCTGTGATTCCTGGTATTCATGGGAATTAATTGGCTGTGTGAAATTTGAGAATTATACAGGTTCACTGCTAGAACTAAGTCACAATTAGTGCCAAGTGCTTTTACCACTAAAAAAGCCCCATGGATTAGGCCTTTAAGAATAAAGAAAACCTGCTTCTGAACTTTTTGCCACAGTTGGATACTCAGTCATAGAATAGTCTACATACTGCCAGTACATTTACAATGTAAACGCTTTCTTTTCAAGGTCAAGGTTTTAAAGCACTAGACTGCTATTGAAACTGCAGGGGCAGAGCCTGAACAATTCTACTGGTTTTCTAAAAATAAGGAGCTTTATAGCTAAACTGCAGGATGTATTTTAAAAGAGAGAGTCTCAACATTTTTCTTTTTACTGCTACTTGTATCCCATCTCTGCCAATTTTTACTGCTTTACACAAAGACACATCTATCACAAGGCAGAGCATAAAATCAACACTCTTCCATTCTAGCAGTTAAGCCCAGTCTTACAATGTTTGCAATGGGCCACAATATTCAAATGCATTAACACAAAACCTGACCTGCCAAAGGGAATGTAGCTTTACAAATAAAATGACAGAAAGGAAGTATGTCTAGTTGGCTAATTCAAACTTCTTACCTGCAACTACTGTGGTGAATTACATTTTTTGTAATGTCATATTTTCATTTAAAATGTGCATCCTTCAAATACCTCATGAAATCCTGCAAGACTCTGAAGCACAAATGAAGCAATTGCTTCCTTCATTATAAATGATTAATTTTAATCAATCAGGGCTTAGTATTCCCAAGCCTTTAGAGCTCTCTTGTTTAGCTTTTGCAGCGCTTGAAAATGTTTATTGACTGAAGGGTGAAAATGTTTTTTCTTGTTATTGGAAAAGATTTGCCGTTAACTGCGATAACTTAAAATACTGAGGACTAAATTCTGGTCAGTTTGTAGCTAGGCATACTGACAGAAGAACAGTGAGGTATTGACACACGTTTAAGGTTACAAAAATATTGTCCAGTGTTTCAAGTAAAAGATCATATATGGATGCTTATATCCATACTTCCCTGAAGGTTGTGACAAATCGTGATGTGTTTTCAGGTTTAGAGGACAATTCAGCTTGTACTTGGCTGTTTCCAGTTC
>WEIS01105572.1:0-19858 GCA_013389965.1 Todus mexicanus | reverse complement strand
TTTTTTTTTTTTTTTGATACTCCATGAATTGATCCCAGTTCACCAAACTGTTCCCACTGCATCTCTATGATAAGCTTTCTCTTTTGGTAAGTATTCTGTATACTTGGTCATCTGGGTTTTTTCCTGATTCTTGTTCAAGGAATGAGGCTTCCATTGAAAAGGAACCGAGGAAATCCTAAATGTTAGATTGCTGCTAACATTCCATGGAGCTGTGTGAAAGGCTCTACTCTTTAGGCTTCCTGAGTGGTTTCTTTGGTTCTCAGTAGCTCCCACCGTTCAAGAACAATGTTGCTGTTTGAGTTGACATTGACTTGGGCACCGGTGGTGCCAACTGCTGTACAAACACAGAGCAGCTGGGTGGTCCGTGTCCTAAGCGACTTAGGAGATCAAGGTTTACAGCATGCTACAGGTCAGGACTGTCTCTAGTGCAGTTGTGAGAGGTAAATAATAGAACAGAGTGGGAAGGTCTTCTACCTGAGATTGCGTCTGAGGTGATTCCAGGATAGTGGGGAACAGAGAAATTCATATATATACGCTGGTAAATATGTATAAATGAGAGACTTGAAGCGACCTTCTGTCTGTTTGGGAACAACTAGAATTCCTGCTAAATAAGACTCAACAATTCATGTGACAGCTGGGGTGGTCTTGATTTTGAACTAATAAAAGAACCAGTCTCTTGATTCCTGGCTTTTCTTGCAGTATCTGTTTCTTTCTCTTTTTCCTTTTCCCAGCCAAATGCTCAAACATACCCAGAAAACCCTGTTCTTTTCCCAGCTGGCTGTATGTCTATGGAGAGGGTCTGTGGTCCTCTCCCATTTCAGGCCCGTTTGACCTTGTCTTGTAACCAACCAGATGTTTCACTGGAGAACTTAAACTTGGGAGAGCCTGGGTTGTGTTCAGCTGCTGGTGAACTCTCTGCCTCGGTCAAGCGGCTGTAAACAAAACCAGCCCAAGAAAAACAAAACCTTTTCTAAACTGGGTTGGCCAAGGACAGAACTGAATCCAGAGATGCAGATGGCTGTTAGCATGTTGATGAGGCTGCAGAGAGAAGCTCATCTGCCATACCTCATCTTCCAAGATGGATTTCACTTAGATAAGGGATCAGGTTTTGGGGATAACAACTGTTGTTCCCCTGGTTTCCAGGGGTTTGGAGAAATGTGACACAGAGACACCTTCCAATCCTATTCATGGCCCATCATGCTGTTTGCAGTTGTCCATGCATTTAAGTGAGTTTCTGGCCAAGAGTATTTAGAAAGCGGTATCTTGCTGGCCTGAAAGCCTCAGAAGAAGGAATCACAAGAACACCATAGCAAAATGATTACTCAGGGGCATCCTTTCTTTTGAGAATAATCTTCTGTAGAGATTATTCATCTGACTCTTGTAGGCAGCCTTTCTGCAGAAACATCCTGCCTTCCACACTTGATCAGGAGAAGGCGTGAGCAGTGTCTTCTGGGGTTAGAACTATAGCAGGAGTTTAGATTGTCAGAACATTGTTCTTCAGTTTGGGAAGTGGCCAACTCTCAGAGTTCCCATTTTGTGCAATCCTGTAGTGAAAAGGTACAGGAGTTGGGGGCTGCTGCCCCAGCTTGGTTTGGACCTGGGGTTCCAATCTGAGAAGGCTTTTTGCATTTGAGTTGTGCTTGGCTGGGTTTGAGGGCCCAGAAGCTGTGCAGACAGCGAGATTTGCCCCATCATCTCTGAACAGAATCCGTTCTGAAGCCAGAGCCATTCTCCGGTGAAACTGTTTTTTACTGAGTTGAGAGTGCTGGCAGAGGGATTTCTTGGCACACTGATCACTGCCGTGCCAGCGAGGATGGAGGTCTGTGGCTGAGCACCGTACACACAGAGTCGTGTTGATACCCACATCAGTGATTTCTCCTTCGCGAGGGTCAGGCTCGCCTGTCCCCGAACATCTGCTACCGCTCAGCAGCCATCCACCACTGCGCTGAGATATTTATCCAATATTCAGTGTTCCCTCCGAGGGAAATGTGCCAGCTCCTGCTCCTACATGTACACTAGCTCCACTCTCTTACAGCCAAGTACCAGCTTGCTGTAGGAAATGCCGAGGTGATCTGGCTACAGCCCACGGCCACTTTCTCCTCTGATCCATCTCTGGGCTCATAAATCATTTTTAATAACCAGAGTGCTCTTAATGCAGCAGTTCTAATGTGAGCTAGATCTGTTTAACCTAATCTGAGTATTAAAGCTGGTCACAGTGATATCTGAGCACCTGTGACTTCCTCAGACCAGCTAGAATTCAGGACTGCGAAGCCAGTGGCTTTTCCTGTTCATGCTGTACCAACGCATCCCTCTGGGGTTGATTAATACCTTCCAGAGATGGCATTAAGGTCAGTTAATCCAAGGTAAGGAAGCAATGTATGAGGCCGTAGGGCAGATATGTGGGCAGATTCCCAAATGAAAAAGTTTTCTGACTTCCCAGCCCTTGGCTTCAGCATCTCCAGGAGACATTCTTATCTTTTAAGAAGCTCTGGCATCGTAGCTCAGCCAACTGGGCACAAAAGAGCGATCTGGAAGGAGGAAGGGATCCGATAACGCTCTTTTGCCTTCTGTGCTTAGATCGACACTTCACTCTGTTTTCAACATCCGCTTCATCGTTCCTGCTGCCCAGTATCCCACTATGGCCCCAGCAAGAGCTATTTTAATCCCTCATCATTCATCGGGAGGCCCCTTCCTGTTGCCTTTCTCTCTGCTCCCGCATGCAAGCATGTGCATCTCTCCACCGAGAAATCCCCCGTGCTAGCTGTTGTCGGAAAGGTCACCCAGGCATATTCACAAACAGCAGGTGTAAAATTAACAGCTGGTGCGGTTCCAATCATCTGGCAGGAAGGAAAACGTTGGACAATAGGTAGAGTCAGGGTAAAGTTTCCAGCTGAAGGCTCGTTGCCTGATATAGGACGGCAGATCGGTGGGCTGGGAACTCTCCTAAGAATGTGAAACCGATAGGGTATTAGCAGGCCCTCTCTGCCCCTCCAACACAATTGTTTTCAGCTTGCTCAAAAATATTTGGAAATGTTACCAAGCGGGACGTGTGGGCGAGAAGGCCTCCTCCAGCCAATCAGCCCAGGAGATTTCAGCCCTCCCCTTGAATTTCAAGCTTTTGTTTTCCCTGATGGAAGGGAAGGTGAGTCCTCCATGATTCACGCAGGGATCTTAAAGCATTTTGGATGAGTTCCTGCAGCACGCTGACAAGTGGTGCTCTCAAGGATTATGGAAATCGTGGAAAGATGGCAAGATAGATGGGTGGATATATGATTGATACGGGTTCTGACCCCTTATCATTTTGTTAGCAGCCGCCTGAAACAACATGAGTGTCACTCAATGGTGGCATCTTGAGGCATCCAGAGGCATGAATGGTAGATCCTGTTAGATCCTGATGAGCGTCAGCAACCAGAATGGTTGCTCAAGTTTCTGAACACATAGTAAAATTTACTTTATAATTCAGGCTGTGGATGTACCCAAGATGAGTTGGCAGCAATGAACACGATGAAGACAGTAGAGAATGGAAAAGGTTGTGGAGAAGCTTGGTGTAAACGATGGTGAGCTGAGTTGTTCTGCAAGCGTTGGAGAGTGCAGTGGCTGTTCCCACCATGGAGAAAGAGTTTGGCCAAAGGTTGTAACCAACACACAGCCTTTTCTGCTCTAGAACTCAAACACAGAGGTCTCGCCTCTGTGGCTTCATCCACCACAACACAGTTAGTGCTGTAAAAGTGCTCTTGTGGGTCTGTGAGCCTATGTCGGGATCCTGCTGCTCTCGCTTAGCAGGGTTCTCACACATGGACTGTGCTGACAAAGGATGCCTGGGCTGAGAGGAGGTCTGATAACGCAACGTAACCCTGACACACGTTGTCAGCAGCGCTGCCATCGCCAGCAAGAGCAAGGGGGAGGACTGAAATTCTCCCGTTCAATTGGGTGAATTTGACACCTTCTCGTTCTTGTGTCCTCGTGGCTCGGCCACTTGACATTTCTAAACATTCTCAAGCAAGTTCACTGGAAAACTATCCCATGTCAGGAGCTGGTGATGTCAAGGCTAATAACAGTCCTGGGGTCAAATCCTTCCGATCCTTCAGGCAAGGTCCTCAAGATTTGGCTCCAAGTCAATAACAAGGTCTGTCACGTTGGCGATGGCTTATTATGAATCCCAGCTCAAGCCTTTCGCAAACAAAGTGCGTTCATTTGGTTTTCCACGAAGGAAAAGGTTAGCAGTTTCCAAAGGCAGATTCTCTCTTCCTTGCATGGAGCAGTGAGCGAAAACGATGAGCTTGGAGCGAGCAACAACACTTTGCTGTAGAGCAGAAGATGGGGACGGTGATAAATCTTTATCTGGGAAATTCTCTCCCGCTCTGGAATGGTGCGAGCTGATTGTTTTCATCTCTAGAGATGCTGGGTTGGGGTTTTTTTATGTGTCCCTTTCCATCATCTGGATGTTAACAATACCACTTGGCTGCCTTTGTTAATGCTATAACGGACCTTGGAAAGAGGGAGCTACCCATACCAGGAACTGCACGGCTGGATGACGGGGATGGAGACAACACGAATCTTTATGGTTCGCTCTTGTGCTGAAGCAAAAAAAAAAGGAATTGTAGGATGACATTCGCTTTACTCTTACATTGTAATCCTGACAGAGCATTGAGAGTGATGCCAGTGGAGCGGTGTCCAAAATGATAATTATAACCACTTCCTATTTTTAATTTCCTCTTAATAAGGGAAACGGTGGTCATCATCCTAACAGTAATGACTCTGCTCTGCCCTTCCAGATCTCAGAGCGTTATAAACCATGGCTTAGCAAACACCGACGGCTCTCTACAGGCCTTTCTTCTGACTTGGAAAGTTCTGCCCAGCCCAGCCCACCTAGACACACACATCAGCAGGTGCAAACCGGGGCGCTGCAGAAAATGCTGTACCTGCTTTTCTGGTGGCCTCATTTTACAAGGGACTATTTGAATCTTGGAGAAATAAGGTGATTTGCTCTGTGTCCCTTGGTGAGTCAGTGGTAGAGAACAGATTCAGCTGTTCACATCTCCCCATTTTTCTCTGTCAAACGGCCTTTTTGCTGTTCTTTTTTTTAGAAGGCGTTTGACATGAGGTTCCTAAATATGTAAGCTGGTGTCCAGAATTGCTGAGTCCTCACCTGTTCCCCTCCAGGCGGTACCTAAACAAGATATCCATGGGGAAATCTGTCTTGTCTGGAGTATCAGCAAACACTAATGGTTATTCCTCTTAATACACTTGTCTGTGTTTTTGCAGGTGGACCCCAGCTCTACTCATCTGTCCAGTCTGATGCATGTAGAGCCAGCAAGACAAGGAGGACCACAGCAGACAACCCCGGTTTCCTGAACTGCTGTTAACAGCAAGGTGACTATTTCACACATCCCTCCTAAAGACTCACCTGATTATAGGAAGTCCTTGGTCTGGAAGGGTTTGAACTATGGTTGTCTAAAGTCTTAGCTCAGGGAGAGTTGGTTCATGTAGCTTGGCTGAAGGAAGCTTTGCTTCTGAACAGCTCTAGACTCCAGAGAGTGGGTTTCTCCTTTTGCAAAGCGCTGCTCTCCTGCTGGTTTATAGGATGCTTCTGTAGGATCTCTCTCCATTGGAGGTCAGATTTCTTCTGAGATTCTAGAACCAGGGTTCTGCTCTGCGAGAAAAACAGAAAGGAGAAGACTATATGAGGTTAGCAACATCTGAGCAAAGCAGCGTTCTTGGCTCAGACAGCAATTCTAATTATCCAGCACTTAGGCATCGAGAAGATTCAGATAAGAGGTCTCAGATTTAGCCCTCTTTTCTCTCTGCAAGTTAATGTGCCACTTCTTTTTTTTTTTTCTTTTTTTTCTTTTTTTAAGCAGACAATCAAATCTGTGAGAGCAAATTTCATGTTAAAAGGCAAAGATTGTTTCTGCAGAGAATGGAAGGAACCGTTTTGGCTCCAGGGCGAGTTTTGTGATCCACCTGAGGCACAGGTAGCTGTTGTTCCATGCATGTTAAACAAAAGCTTGTTGCAAGAGTAGCTGGTTAAAAATCCTATGGCTTTTTATACACAGGGTATCAGTTCAGATCAGATCAGATCGGTGGTCCTGTCTGGCCTCAAAATATTTGAATCCATGACATATCGTTTGCTGTACTGGGTAAAACCTAACTGAGCTCCTGCTATGCTTCCACGAGGGCTATTTATACACTGTGACAATGCAGGAACCTAGTTTCTGACTCTTGCCTTAAATCTGAGAAGAGTCAATTGAAAAATCGTATAGTTCCTGCAGTATTAGGTCATGTGAGATCCTTAACAAAAGCTCTGCTCTATAGCCCCATCCATTTCATCTCCATTGCAAGGATTGCCAAAAGAAGAGGTGTCATCATCAAGCTGATAAGAGCCGTCTCCCTTCCTTCCCTGGAGTATTTATACAGGTCAGCCCCTTTAATACGTAAGCTCTCATCTCTTGACAGTTTCCTCAAAGGAGAGCTTCCGAATTTTCCTTCTCTCCTCACTGCACAGCCACCCACAAACAGCCTTTCAGTCATCTGAATGCTCGTAGATCACTAGCATATAGCAAAGCCTTAAGGAGCATGCGCAAACAACCTATACACTAACCCAGCAGCGCTGTGTTTGGGGCTCATCTTTATTTCCTGGATAGACAGGAAGAGCTTCTTCCTTAACACCTTGCTTCTAGAAGACCATCAGTCCAAGCCAACCCTGCTTTCTACCAAGAGCTATGTCTGGGGACTCTCTTATCCTTCTGAGTGATGCCTGTGGCTCTCACCCATTCCAGCTACCTCTAGTTCCCTGGGTACGTCAGCAAAAACTTCTGCATACAGTTGGTGCCAGAGTTATGCAGCAGAAAAGTTCTACTTCCCTGAGCCTTTTCTATCTACCGTGGCATTGATTGAATCCCCCTCCTTACCCTTCGCGTTGTGCTATGGGGTGGAGAGGAAGCAACTCTCTGAGTCTCTAACTCTCCTACCCTTCTTTTCCCACACAAGTTAACTCGCAGCCCTTGCTTGCTTCTGCTCCAGCCCCCTTCTGAGCGTGCTCTCATTAAGACCCCAGAGGGAGGAGGTGACGCTCTGAAATTGTCTTAATTGCTCTTGTTTATGCTGGTTACGATGGCAATAAGTTGCCATGCAGAGGAGGCTTTCTTCAGATGTGCAGGTTCTCCATTGTTCTGTATTCTGAAGGATCGTCTGTAGGCAGCTCCAAGTCATTTACAACAATAGATTAATATGAAGATCAGTAATACTGGGTGACTCACAGTCACACACATGCGAGACCCGCCAATCGCTGTGACCTGCCACTGGGTTTGAGGGGAGGTTAAATGTTGCTGGCATGCTCTTGCAGACTGCTGAAGAGAAAATGCTCTGCACTTGCACCGTTTCTGCTATCCAGGAGCTTCTCAAACATGAATGGAGAATGCCATTTTGCTAGGGCAGGCGGTGACTGTGACACGCGCTGGAGAGCAGGGACCTGGAACAGTGTGTGTCGTTCGTCCAATGCAAATTTGCATGTGACCACATTTAAGCTGGGTTCAGGAATCCTGACTTTTAGTGCCTGATCTACCTGCCAGGCACTTTATCATCCAGAGCATAAAGAGGATCTTCTCTGTGTGTTATGTGCTACTCATGCTGTATCCCATTTATCACCCTTGACAGGTGACAGAGAACAGCTCCGTCACACAGGCTCTTCTCTCGACCTCTGCAGTATCGTGCCTGGGTCTTCATTTGGCAGAGACTCATCGGAGATGATGTAGAAATACCTTGGCTGTGGGTTCATCCCTTCTGTCTCACTGTTCAGACTTAAGGCTTCATGCTGGGACTGATTTCATTGGACTAGGCGTACTTTGCTTTCCATTCTTACTTTTCTGGATAGTCCCACTCTGCCAGATAGTTATCAGAGACACCCTGCATCCTGCTGACCCAGCCTTTGAATCAAGAGGTCTGTGTGTCATCCTTTCCTCTGTATCCTTGGCTCTGGGATATATGCGCCCTCCTACTGTGTCTCCCCCACTCCTCATTCACCCAGGATCCACCATTCTCTTTCCACATGCCAAGACCTCCATGTATCCCCTGCCTCTCTCATCCGTCATTCTCCCTACTTCTCTTGTGCTGTCAGGGGCTCATCATTCCCCCCATTTTTCCTTTCCCCTATGCTGGGTGAAAGAGGACATGCCCTCTCCCATTTTTCCCCATTCCTGCTAGTAGGGACCACAGGCAGAGCTGAGAGGAAGGCTGGGTGATGCTGGAAGGGATTAAGAGCTGTCATCAACCTGCTTTTGACTCTGAAATCCATTGTGGAGCTGGGTCAAGCTGTTGAAACTCCTCACTGCTTTCCTGTTTGCTGCCTGTTTTCAGTCCTTGGATGTTGCCAACAGCCCCGTAGGCCACAGTGCCAGGTTTGGTGCTCCGTGTTACCACATGGCACGTACTCCAGCAGACAGACAAGCAGCGAAATAACTTTCCAGCTGAGTGTGAAAAATCACCTTGCTCGGGCCATAAGCAACGTGCTTTGTGAAGTGGGGATCATTTTCTTCCCCGAATAAAGCAGTGCCGTTTCTGCATAATTTTGTGCATTACAAAACCACCAGATCTCCAGAGCTTGGTGGTGGGCCAGGTCCCAAGTGTGTCGCTAAGCAATTACTGAGTCCCCACCTGCCTCAAGCTGACTAAAACCTTGAGGCAGAAGCCGAGGACCTGACCCCTGATTAGATCTATGTGCTTTTCCATATTCATAACAACAGGAGTGTGCTTATACTGGGTCAGCAAAGGGCTGATTCAGGATCCTGCATTATATATAGCCCCAAAGAGGGTGCCAAGGAAGGACCAGGAAGACTTTTCTTCTATAAATATGTATTTCATTTGGAAATATAACTTATATAAATGCTTAGAAGTTCTGTGTAATTACTAACCCTCAGTGGATTTCTCTTCCACAAACTTTTCCAGACTCCTCTTCAGTTCATACACATTTTTATCCTCTTCAGCATCCTGTGGCAAGGAGTTCCTCAGCCTAACCACATATATCCTTTCGTTGGAACCTGAAATCCCCCTGTTCCAAGGAGGATTTTGAACCACCAACCTTTTAGCCAGCAATGGTACATGCTCACAAGAATCTTGACTTAGCCATATAATAGTGGTGAAGTTTGTCTGCGTTCTCCATCCATTTGAATCCACCATCTGCTGGGAACCTGCACTGCAGCATAGTCACCATGTTGGAAGGGGAAATGCAGAAGAACTTTAAGCTCTTTGAATGCAATAGTGCAAAGCACCTGCATGAGGTCCAGTGGTCACTTGTGAAACAGTCCCCTTGGAGTCACCGCCTGTTGCCGTCACTACACGGTGACATCTCCCAAGCTTCGGAGCAGACTTGGTTACTGATCCAGAAGAGGGCAATGGTGACACATCGTCACCAATGCTCTGAGCACCAAATCAGCTGAGGACAGCCAGTGTAGGAATGTAGCCAAATAGCCAAACCACCTTGGCTAGCAAATCTGTGTGTTCCTGGCTGTTTTGTGGCAAGCAGATTGAAGTGGGAGGCAGCTTTCAGCTACTGTCTCAGGTCAGATGGGACTGTCAGTCAATTGTTAATTATGACTCTTCTTCTTACTAATTTCTGTAACTTCTATCACCATGGCAGCTAACTGCCGTGGAAAGATTCAGCCAGAAAAAGGAGAAGACAACCAAACTTTTCATAGCAAAGGAACAGGAACAAGCTACGGAGGAAGGGGGAGTGAGGGAAGAGATCTGTAAATTGTCTTCTAGGAGAGTCTAACGTTAGCCAAGCTCTGAAAGCTGGTCAGGTTTGGCTTTGCGTGATCCTATCAAAGATGGTCCAATCTGTGTTCTGACCACCCTGTGCTTGAGCCCCTACGTTCAGCTAGGCTGGTTGCAGCGTAGTGCATGGTGACTATCTGATACCTGTCCATTGCACAGGATGCTGGGCGCTATGATTTTTCTTACTCTGTGTCGGTTACTGGAAAACTGCATTATTATCCTCTCTTTTCTGCCCTGACCCGGTCAGTCGATCTGTTCTAATCTTTGGTGATGGCTGTGCATCCTCGGAGGGAGGGGGGAGGAGAAACTCGACAGCGCTTTGAGCTCTGATTAATTTTTAAACTTCCTCCCTTTCCGCTTATCTTGTAGCTTTTGTCCTGGTGCTGAATGTGTTCTTTCCCCTGTGTGACACTTGCAGAGGGATGCTGTGGAGACAAAATGCCACTCAGCCATCACGGGGCATTTTACCTGGTGAGGGGATGGATGGAAAATCATTGAATGGGACCAGACAGGACAAGTGGCCAGTTCTGTCTCAGCAGCAGCTCGCAGGAACACAGTGACGCAGTGCCTGAGAACATCTGTAGCGTCGGCACAGCAGGTTGCACGGGATTGTTAGAACAAAAGCCATTTTGTTGCTGTTTTGCAGTAACACCAAGCGATTCTCTCTGAAATGACTGTGTCTGGCCCATTCAGCAACTTTCATTTCTGATTAAGCTTCCCAGCCTGTAGATATCTTCCCTCACACCTGTCTTACCATTTCCATTTAGAATGGTTTAATTTAGAAACCCATTGTACCTGGCCCTGCACAGACCAAGCCAATTTATTTTACATAATGCCTCAGCACTTTAGAGGAAACAGTCTCATTCTAAGTCCTTTCTGGAGGGAAGGATGGACTCGTGCTTCAGGTATGAGTTTGAGATCCAGGAGAAATGGACCCTGTTCAGAACACGTTTATAGATTTCCCATGACCTTTATCAAATCGCTTACCCCGCCTTGACACTGACTCTTGTAGCTGGAAAATAATCAACATAACAACACTTTCCCTACCTCTGGCTTTAGGAGGATGGTATCTAGATGGCATCAAAGTCTTTGTGTACTGTGCTTTACAAATAGAATAAAAGGCTGATTTCTGTGCTGGAGGGACTTCAGTGAGTAAGGGCAAGATGGGGACAACAGGCAGGTGCAAGTGTGCCGAGAAGCAATGGAACGAAGCAGAGCTGATGAACAAATAGACCCCGGGCATTGCCCACCAGCTGCCTAGCTGCTGTCAGCCTTTCCATCAGCATCTCGCCAGGGATGTGCAGGGAGAGAACGAATCACTCCGTGGGCGTTCACAGGAAGCTACCCCCGAGCGCGAGGGAGAGGCACGGGACAACGCACACGAGGGGCGGTTTGAGAATCCACGTGGGTGATCTTCCTAGCAAGCCTGGGGGACGGGAGACTCCGTGATATGCCTGAAGGAGGCACAACCAGCCCCCTCCTTGGCAGAGAACTCAGCTGGCGAGATTTGATCTTTTCGTTCACTTGAAATTTTCCGTTTGTTTGCTAAATGCCACTGGACTTTGCTTTTCAAAGCTCTTTTCCTTCTCTTTCACTGTCACTGCCACAGCAACATGTGAATTTGAGGAATTACACACAGGGGAAGATGAGTTTGCACTGAGGAGGTGACTTGAATCCTTTGCAGACTCCACTAGAGCCAATAAATCTGAAGACAGGTGCTCTCCATCTACGGGGCCACAAGCATGAGTGAGCCTTCCAGCGTCTAGGTGCCCTCCAGAGCTCTCATCACTGTCAGTCAAGCTCTTCCCCACAAAACAGTAGCGGAGGAAGCTCAAAAAGTATTGCTTTTTAATTTCAGCACTGCCACAGTCACTGACGTCGTCGCTAATCCTCTTGCGGCAGCAGGCTGCTAATCAAAAACTCTTTGCTCGCCACTTTGGCATCATTCTGGGAAGCCAACTGAGCGCAGAGATGCTCAATTCCTCCCCCTCCGCACACCTTCCATTGTCTTCAGGACTGACAGCTCTGATGTGGAGCAGTGATAAAAGCCAGCTGATGCTGTCAGGGCCTGGTACAATTGCACCGCAGGGAAAAAGGCGACTGGCTCTGACTCATCGTAGCCGCCTGGAGCTCAAGATACCTCGCACGCGTGCTGTCTCCTGGCACGGCTCAGCACAGAGCAATGCACCTTCGGTGGTACTGGATGTTCCCTGTGAGGCAGGAGTTGACCATAGGCCTCTGAAAGGACTAGCGCTGGTGGCCAACTGGGCGGCCATCCTACGAGATGCTAGAAACACCCACAGGGAAAGAAAATAAGACTTCTTTGCGGATGTCTGTCAAAGTTTTTGATCAGTGGGAGAATAAAGGTAGTTAGCTGGATATTCCTCTGCTTGACCCCATGTTCAGGGATGTTTAGCAAAGCATTTGTGCAACTCCTGTGTGATTATCTGTGATAGCGGCACCTCTCCACTCTCACATGCCCGTCCTTATGGAATGAGCTGAGCCAGGGTTGAATTTCTGGGAGGCTCCAAAATGCAGGGGGTCAAGGCTTGAAGTGCAGCAAGAGTGCTGAGCCAAGATGGGAAAGACATTCAAAGAGGGAAAGTTGGACTGCGATGTGAACTTTTGGGTGACCTTGAGGAAATTGGCTCAATGCTGCCCATCCTGGCCAGGTCAGCAGCTGAATTTTCCATTACTGAATGTAGAAACTCAGGGGTCATTTCTGTTTCATTTTTCACTTTTTCCCAAACATGACATTGAATGAGAGGCATTAGGAGCTCCTCCTATAAATAGGATCACCCTTGTCAAAGCTGGTTAAGTCATACCCAGTGTCAAGCCCATAAACAAGGTGCCTCTCACATGCACTGTCTGGAGGGTGCAGAGGGGCGTACAGGGAAGTTTGACAGCTCCCTGTTTGTCTGGTTGGCGTTGGGACACCAGCTGTTTTCAGGGCAACAAACATAGTCTTCCTCAGCTCCCATCTGGAGGATTTGGAGAGTGGTGCAGGACAGAGGCAATGTAATCGAGGACCGCCGTTATCTGTTGCAGCAGAAATGAAGTCTTGTGAGCGGAGGCAGCTAAGGCAGAGAATTATAGAACCATAGAATCATTTAGGGTGGAAAAGACCTTCAAGATCATCGAGCTCAACCTACAAGTGCAGGTGCTGGGACCTTCCTGGCCGCAGTCATAGCAGGAGTTAAGTGCTCTAATTTCATTTATTCCTTCATGGTCTTTCCCCAGTTCTGCCCTAGAGGTCTGGGATTGCCTGGAAACCCTGCACTTTCTATTGACTCCGTTTCCCCTGGAAGGAGCTGCAGTTTCCTTTTCCTGATCTTCCGTAGCTCCAAGAGAGCAGTGGTTTCAGCAGCATCTATTACAAAGCGGCTTTGCTGTACTGGAGATCAGCTGGGGCATGGCAGTGAAGCCAGAGACACAAAGCAAAGCATCTTTGAAACAACAGAGTGTAAGTGTCTCCCTGTGCCGGCTGCGGAGACATCTGGATGGAGCTGGCTTGGCCGAGCTGCAGGGGTCGCCAGGGTGATGGATCAAGGCAGGGCACCTGGGGGTAGCAGGAGCTGGAGGAGGGACCCTGAGGCCCCCTTCACTTTCCTTCTCACCCCTGGGAGCTTCTTCCCACCTCTTCCTCAAACTTTGCGCTGCTCTGAGTCTAGGGGCTGCAAGGAACCTGTTCTGCCGAAGTGTTGCAAGTGAATGTGTCTTAGAAAAAAACACCCAAAACAAATCAACAAAACACGAAGGGGGTTTTTTTAAAAAGAAATAGATCATTTTCTGTGGTCTGATTTCCCCACAGATCCACAAGCAATTGCATCAGTACAGCTGAGGGGGTGGGAAACTGAAGTGGGGGCAGAAAGGAACAAAAACTTTCTAAGTCAGCTCCACCACTGAACGTCTTCTGTAACTGTATGGAGACCTCGAGCCGCTTGTCCCTTCCAGACTTCAGGAGCTGTCTGGTGATTGCATGTGGAGACACAGCCAGTAGAGCAGGGAGGAGAGATGATTTGTTTGAAGCTGAACTGAGAGAAGCTTAGCAGGGGAGGAATCGCTACTTGTTCTGAGGATAGGCTAATTATATTCCGTGTCCTTGGAAGCCAACCCTTTTTTACTCTGCTTGCATAAGAGATCCTATAGCATCTTACAGAAGCACAAGGGTTTCCCTCCCATCGTCGCCGTACACAGTAGCCGGTCCCACCGCCAGCCTCCACCTCAGAAGCAGCTGGATGTCAGTCCCGCATTCCCCGGAGGGCTGCTGAAGCACTTTGGATTCTGCGGAGATGGAAACCTTTCTAGAAACGCAGGGTAGAGTTACTTTAATTCCTTGCTGTTTGGGATCAAACTGAAGCCTGCTGCTTAATGGGGGATAAGTGGATGTAATGCAGTCAGTCAATAACGTTACGGACACACGCAGAGCCCTTTGGATTACTGATTTCCAAAAGACAGAGTCTCCCTCACGAACCCTGCAACACACTGACTCAGCCCTGAGCCTTTTGACTTTGTTTTTCCTTCTTTACAAAATGTCTTGTACTTTTAATTCTTCCCCCCCCATCCCCTTATTCATCTTTTTTCTTTTTTTTTCCCACTTATTCATTTTTTTCCCCCGTAAAAGTTTTCAGCTTGTCAAACGACTCTCCCTCTCACTGTCTCTTTTCTCTTTGCTTTTTGCAGTGGGAGGAAAGATAATAATAAAAGGAGCAGTTTTCAAATAAAAAGCCCCACGTGTTACCTGGGAACTGTCTCTCAGCATCCAAATACCCGCTGGGGCAGAGATCGCTGAGTTCCTGCTGTTGTTTTGTACCCGCCAGACACTGTTTGTGTTTTGTCACTAAATGCTGCTGTCAGGTCTGTCACTTGGTACAAGCAGGACTGACTGGGCCTTTGTAAACTAGGATTTCCCTTTACACCTCCCCGCTAAGCATTCCTCACTCCTTCCCTTCCTCCTGACAGGGAAATTGCTGCTGCTTCTGCTGCTGCCGTGGTAGTTCCCAGGCTGGAGGAATGAATGGGTTTGAGAGTGTTTGTGCTCCTTGTTGCTCCAAAATGCTCCTCATCTTGGGCAGCTTTTGGTCCTGCTTGACATCTCAGCGGGGAGGGAAGGGTGAGATGAAGGAATTGGTGAGCCTGTCTTCCTCTCTCCATCAGTCCTCAGTCCTGGCTCAGCATCAAGCTGAGCCCTTCAGAAGTTCAGTGCTCTCCACGGCCGCTTGGTACATTGAGGTTTTGGCCACTTTTTTATGGCTTTACTGAATTGCTCCTAGGAGAAACTTGCAGGAGAAGGAGCTCCACACCAAGGTATTCCTGGAAGATCAAAGCACTTGAAGTGGCTCCGTTGGTCCCCCCAGATAGGGAGATGCAGGAGGTGGTGGCTCACACTGCCGCACTTCTCTCAGCCTTCTAGGAAGTGATTCAGGCACGAGCCCAAAAGCTTCCAGGTAGAAGGGCCATGGCATTTTCCCTCCCTGTTCTTTCCCAGAGCTCTGGTTTACAACCACAGCCTGTCCTTTCCACTTCACCAGTGGTGAGGGTCAGAGGAATTCACAGACCTTGAGTTATGGTCCCCCACCACAGGCCTGCCCCAGGGGAAGCTCTGGCTTGGGTTGCTGCAAAGGTAGAGCTGGAGGCAACGTTTGGGAGCTGTGGCAGAAAAGCTCTTTTCCTACACTCTGCTGGATTTTGTTAACTGTAAGAAACCTCTCCCTTGGCTGCTGGGACTGTGCTCTGGGGCCGGGAATGAAGCATCGCTCATCCCGCTCCTTCATTCCTTACAGGAGTTTTGGGAATCTTTGTAAATAAGCCAAGAACATGAGAACTAGAAATTCCTCCCGTTCCAGGCCCTGCCTGACACTGCCCAGATCCTGTGTTCTTGGCTTCTTTCTCCCTTCCAAGGCCTCAGAGAAGTTCTTCTGACAACATCCCCCCCTGCTCAGCCTCTTCCACTAATTAGCAGCTACCCATTAACTGGCCATGAATAATTCCATCAATTAGCCCATCTCTTGGGGCTCTCCTTCCCCAGGTGCTTGCAATGCCACTTTAGCACCAACGAGAAAGGAGCACTCAAGAGCTGTATATATATATATATAGAAGTGCTTCAGGACCTCTTTGTTCTTGCTACCTTTATGGTGCTCCTGGTTTCAGCTAGTCCACAGAGACCTCAGGATCAGCCTGTATCCTTCTTATTTTTATGAGCCCTGCATTCTGTGCTGGCAGAGAAGAATTCGACCTTTCTAGCATCAATCTTCTTGCTTTTTGTCGGAGGGAGCATGTGTGGATGGCAGGAAGGCTTTGAAACAGCTCATGGTATCCTGTGACCTGGTCAGGGGTGATGGATCCAGAACAGTAAGAAATAAGCAATATGCGTTGGCAATGGAGGCTGTTGGATAAAAGAAATGCTTTCAAAGGAAAAGGAAAGTAGCAGGAACTTGTAGAAGAAAGGATGTTTTTAGCCCTTGAAGGGGAATCTGGAGTGAGATCCTCTTGAAAGTGTAAAATGGTGTCAGTAGGAACATAGTATTGTCACTCCTTTGATGAGAGGAGTCAGCTGAAAATGGGAGGACTTGCAGGTTATCCCAGGTAGGAGGAGAAAGTGGCAGTGCAGTGGAGGTTCCTTTGAAGTGCTCTGGTCCTGCAAAGAAAGGACGTGCTCCAGCTCACCTCTACCCAGCAGGAATCTGAAGTAGGGGACGTGGCCCTGCTCACAGCTCTGCCCTGCTTTGTCAACACTCAGGACAGATGTCCCCAGCCCTGTCTCTTCTCTGGGCTGTGCTCTCAGAACCCTTCCCAGCTGAGCCTGGAATTTTCTTGCTGCTTTTCTCCCTTTTACATGTTTTTTCCTGCTCGTTTCCTCTAACACGTACACGCTGCTTTGTATTTAAGACATCACCTAGCAAATTCTCTCAGCCCGTTCCTGGGTGCATCCACGTGCTTTGGTTTTGCATCGATTGAGGTGCAGGTTGCTGCTGATTTGTTATCTTCTATCAATACTTGTTCTGAAGCTGAGCCGTGGGGACAAGATCAAGGCACAGGAGGAAGACAGAAGGTAAGCGGATCAGCCAGGACAGCTCTGTGTGTCTAGGAGCTCTTCAAATATGAGACGGGCTTGCAAGAGAAGTGATGGGAGACTGAAAACTGGGGACACCCAAACCAAGTCTAAGGTGGGTGATAGAGGGGCGGGGGGGAAGATGTGGTATTCCCTGGCTTTTGCTTCAGCTTTCAGTTCCTGATAGAAGCAGAGCAGGGCCCAGCTGGCACCAGTGGAGCAGCACCTACTTCCATCAACCAGGAGCAGGGGTGATGCTAAGCTTTTAGTGCCCGGATACCATTTGAAAGCTTCTCTATCTTGTCTCTTTTCTCAGGGCTGTAAGGGAGGGTGGCCAGCTATCTCCTGATTCCCTGAGGGGAGTGCTAAATAGGGACCAGAGAGACTACATACTCAAATCCCGTGGGTAAGCTGCGGGTGCTGCACTAAGCTGAGCTCAGGACTGCAGCTCGGCCGTACATGTGGCTCTGTGCAGGTGACACGAAGAGAAAGGACAGTGCCTGCAAATTAATTACTGTTAACAAGGCCACCTTCCTGCAGAGCACAGCGATTTCTGCAGAGGGCACAAGGCTTGGGTTTGTCGGGTGCCCAGCCTGTAAAGATGCCTTCTGGCATCTCTGTGCTGTCCATGAGTCCATATGTTCCCAGTGGGAGCCACGGAGCCATCAGGCAGCGCCGGATGGAAGCATTTTTTTTTTGACTTGCGGGTCAGAGGCTGCGCAGAGAAGTCCATCATTCCCAGTCACTTCTTTAATTGACACAGTGAAAGAAGCCACATCTTCCTGCCTGATCCTGACCGGGTCTGTAATTAAATTCAGCTCAACATCTCCGCTTCAGCCCCCTAGAGACCCGTCCATTAATGACGGATTTTTTTTCCTTGCCTTGGGAATTTCTCCTTGCTCCCATTCTTTTTATGTAATGGGATCTAGTGAGAAAACCAGTAGCAGTAAATCTCCCACTCCTCATTTCCTACCTTTCCCAAAGGTGCCTCATGAAGAAAAGTGCTTGGGCATTAAAAGGGAGACAAGGGAACTTCAGGGATTGAAACTGTGTGGAGCTTTTCTGTCTTTTGTTCATTCATCCTTTCTCTCGCTCCTCTCAGGGCTTTCGTTTCTCCTTGCCAAAACTGCTTGCGCACACTTCACTCGGGAGCTAATGAGACTGTTTTAGAAACTGCAAAGCTGAATTGGATCCTTCTTCCCTACCCCCCCTCCCCACCTCAGAGTGCAGTTTCTGTTTAACCTTTCTCCCCTGGCATCTGTCTCTCCTGGCAACCTATTTGCAACTCCTACGGTTGCAAAGAAATCCCAGTGCTGACTGGGTTTAAAATGGGGGTTGCTGGCGACACAAGCAGGAGTATGTGATACGCTCTAGGGTACAATTTCAGGCCGGCTGCAGGGGGCAGTTACTCCATGGATCTGACTTAACCTGGTCTCTCCCAGCCCTGCCAAGATGTAGAGGTTTTTCATTGCTCCTTGAAAGGGAAATGTGATTTGCATGTCAAAGAGAGTGAGAAAGGAGAGGGGTCGGCAGTTCCCCAACCACTTTATCCTCTTCTAGTCTCTCTCTCCCTCCCTGCAGCCCTCCATTTGGCATTTCTATACCACCAATGAGTTATTGCCACATCCACTCCGCATGGGCGAGATCTTGAGGTTTCTTAAACTCTTGGATCCTGTTGAACATCCTTGTTCAACTTCGCCCTTACTGCTGCGTGCGGGGAGCTTCCCACGCAGACCGAAGTTCGGTCCCCAACCCACTGGTTCTCCTCCACAGGCGGTGACGTACGAGGCTCTGCACGCAGGAGGCGGTGAGGGGAGGGTGTTTGGGAGAACGTGTCTCTGAAGCAGTGACTATTTGGTGAATGTGTGGAGACAAGCGGATTGGGTTTGGTGGTGAACCAGGTGAGAGTGCGGTATCTCCAGTCTCTGCTTTTAGAGAAGGTCAGCTAACCCTGCTCCTTGTCCTTGCCAGCCCCAGCTGGTGGCGAGTGGGAGGAAAGAGTGGAGAGGGCAATCCCTCCCTGACCCTATCCTTGGTGGTCTCTTTTTCTGTGTACACAGGTGAGAAGGGCTGAAGTTGCCAAAGTTTTGTAGGAGATCTGGGTCCTCTGTGATGCCTTCCTGGAGGACTAAAAGACAAAGGGCTTTTCTCCTCTTTCCTTTCCTTTACTCTTTGATTCTTCTCCAGTTTCCAAGAGTTTTTCTGGTTTGTTGTTGGGTTTTTTGTTACATGTGGCTGCCAGGTCTATGCTGCACTTCTCCATGGGGATCCACATTCAGTGCCCAGACTTCCTGGAGCAGGAAAGCCAGGAAGATGTTCATACACAGCTGGGATACGTGTATGAACCTCAGGAGGTTGTTTCCAGCCTCCTGCTCCTGAGACCATCAAGACAGTACCTTCACATGATGCTGCGGCTGAGTACTTGAAGAACTTGTAGGACAATGTAGTTCTGCAGTGTCTGAGAAATACCAGCACCTGTCATGAATGGTAAGAGCAGTAACTTGCTCGCCATGTGCTGAGACCTTCTTTCAGCTGGCAGCAAGAGTCCTGGAGGCAGGGACAGTCATACCAACATGTGCTTGTGTCCTGCCTCCACCAGCTGGGAGGAGGAGGAGACCCTTGTTGATAGGTTGTACTGAGACATCGATGGGATCATTATCTTGGGGAGATTTAAACGTTTGGTTTCCATTCCTGGTGTCTTACTTTCGCAGGCCTGAGAGAGAGCAGGGATGAATCCTCTGCAAGTGCGAGTTCAGATGGGTGGGAGCAGGGCTGTTACTCTGCGTGTGTGCAGGATTGTTCTCACGCCCTATTTCCTTTGCAGACAGAAAGAAGAGTTATCGGGAGCCTGCACCTGCTTCCAGCTGAGGAGAGGAAATGCTTCTGGAGGGAGCAGAGGATGGCAGTGGTGTCTCAGGAGTCCAGGAAAGATGAAGGCTCTGTTGGGCTCAGCATGGTAGAGACTGATACTGTAAGCTTGTGGTTGGAAAAATCATTGCTGTCAGCAGCAGAGGACTTGGGATTAAAGTCATCACC
>WEIS01105532.1:0-12518 GCA_013389965.1 Todus mexicanus | reverse complement strand
AAAAAAGAGGGAAAAAAAGAAAAAGGAGTGTTGAAAACAACTCCTGAGAGCAGCCTCCTCTCGCTGCAGACCTGCTGATTCAAGCATCGCACGGCTCCTTGCAGACGTACGTAGAAATGTTTAAAGGCACAATTTGAGCCATTTGTTTCTCATTTTTGAGCTCTCATTAAAATAATCTGTTCTGATTGTCTGTGGGAGCTATTTTTTGCTCCTCTAAACGGTTGCAAAAGACAGCGCAGATTAAAAAAAGGAGAATCAACCCTGTTAAGCCTGTGACTCATCAAATCCAGGCTCCTGCTCCGTGCTGGCTTCCAAAGCTGGCAGAAGCCCCCGGAATGTGGCAGAGAGAGGGTCAAAAGCCACGTCCTGTTCTCAGCGAACAAGAGGTTTGAACAAATGTTCCCTTCACCAAGGCAGGCAGAGGGGCTCCGGGTAAATCTGCACTAGCTGCTCGCCAGCTGAGGGCAGAGGACGCTGTCTGAAGACCAGGCTTGCCCGGCTCCACGGAGCATCCTCCTACAGACACTAACTCAGCATGAAAAGGTCTTGCCTTCCCAGGCAATTGTTTTATTCTCGAATCCCAAGTCCCGAGCTGGGGCGGCAGAGCGCTGACAGCAGACAGATGTGCAACCAACCCAGAGAGAAGGTGCTTCGCAGGAATTTGTTCAGACCTAAAGAGCGCCATTTGCTATTCCGACCATATGGACCCCAGAAAAGTGCCAGGAGTTGTAACACGGAGAGTAGCTCGACATCTTCCCCTCCTCGCTCTGTGACCGCCCCGTGCTCCGCTGTCACTGGGAATCATCCTGTGCCTACGAGGCCAACCTAAACCCTTATAGATTATCATCACCTCTGACCCAGATGCCCTGAGCTGCTAATTAAAGATGGCTCTGGGAGACCTGAACTTGCACTTGGTGCTCAACTCATTTGCAGCCAGTTGAGCATCTCCCCAGGCACAGGAAGGCCACGGGAGAAGGCGACATTTTCAAGCAACGCCGGAACCTGTCACTCCAGTCAGGATTGAAAACGAGCTTGGGAATTCCAGTGCAAAAGTCCAAACCTGCCGCTGGATGCTGAACTTGGAGCCCTCCTGAGATGATTCCTGTCATTTCCCTCCTGCAGGTACATCCCACGGACACACCGGCTGCAGCTCCCAGGTTCCCAAGCGATCACCCAAAACTCTGGGCAACTTGAGTGACAAGATGCAAGACGCCAAACACCCTCTCCCATTAATTACTCTGCAGGGGTCAGCACCTTTTCATGTCTTCAGCACAAAGGATTTTAAAATCTTACTCTATTTCGTCTCATCCTTTCTCTACAAAGTCGCAGCAAACGCCTTTTGTTTTGGAGCCATGCTACAGTGAGTCTGTTTGTTCTTTGGGCATTTAAATGTCCTATCACTGACATTTTTAAAGCTATGAAAAAGGGGTTTAATTGGCTGAAATGCTGATTGCCATAACAACTGGCTAATGAACCATCTGTTAGCATATGTAATATTTATTTATACATTTAAAAGACGCAGCTAAGGATCAGGATGGGCTCTTTTTCAAGGACAGGGGCAGCTCACTCCCCGCACAGATGGGCAGGGAAGCACAAGGGTGAGTTTTATGGACGGCAAGGACCACCTCAAGCTTCTGGTCCACCCCTCAGCGAGCTGGGAGCCTGTCCTCCAGCCAGCCCGGCTGCAAGTTCAGCAGCCCCTGATGGGCAGCCAGGAGAGGAAGAGTGCACTCTGCAGCACAGGGTTGCCTGGCTCTGGGACACCCTTCCCTGCTCCAATCCATGGAGGAGCACTGGAAAAGCCAGTGCTAGAAGATGGGGGACAATGCAAGCTGGGGAGCAGCCTCTTTGGGAGCAGCACTTACTCCTTTCCCCCCACCCCTCTCTTGAGACAGGGGGACCCAAGCCCAAGTGCTCCGTGGCGACGCGGAGTTCCCGTTACAGACAAATAATAGCGGGGAGTTCCCTAAAGCATTTCAACAAGCCGCTTGCCTCTCAAGGAGGTGGCGTGTTTAGAAACAGCCTCTCCCTGGAAGCTCCCGGCTCCCATCTGCCAGGGAACAGCCAAGCCCTGCCAGGCACCCTCGCCTTGGGGCCGGGGGTCTGATCCTGACCCACCCCAAGGCAGCCGGTGCTCCCCTCCAGCAGCGATGCCAATAAAGCCCCATCGCTCCCAAAGACGGCCCCGCTCCGCAATCCCCCTCCTTCAGCAGGAGGATGCTGGAGGTTTCGGGGGGAGATGTATTTTTAGCCTGTTGATAAAGAGGAGAGAAGAAGGCAGCAGAGAAAGCCCCGCTCCGCAGAAGTCACATGCATATGCAAAAGGAGCCTAATTGCCCCTCTTTAGAAACTAATCATTCGGGATTTTACAAGCCACATTATAGAACCTGACATGCTTATTTTTCCTTTTATTATGTTTGTAAGCAGTGATCCTATTGAAAAGAAAATCAAACCCTATTTTTACCAGTCACAACCATCTCCCTTTTTCTTTCTGCCCGCTTTATTTTATTTTATTTTTCCTTTCTTTCCATCAGTTGAATAGAGCAGCATTTTCATGTGTATTAATTGCCCTGTAAAATGCCCTCGAAGTCATTAGAATTCCCCATTCAAAACTATTATCTGTGCCATTATGTCTTCGCATTATATTTATTTAAATGTGCCTCTTCTGAATTAGCTTATTTTTAACAGCTAGCCATGCCTGAAATATTGTTCTGGGCCAAGCTGTTCTCAAATCTTTTTTTTTTTTTTTTTTAAATGGTAACTTCATCGAAGCCCTTCGTGCTTTGTCCTGAGTAGAATCATAGTTGTAGGCTTTCAACCCTCTTGCCTCTTTCTATTTCAGAATGATAGGAGAGAGCCTGGGAAGAATTTTTTTGTGAAGCCACAAGTTTTCCTTACACCAGAACCACAAGATTTGCAGCTGCAGTTCGTGGCTGTCACGCCGGCTTCAATCAGTTGATTGCAAAGATGACTAGAATTCAAACCCACCGTGACTTCCTCAGTCAATGCTCTCCCCACTCCAAATACCCACAAGTGATTTTCCACCCCTTCTCAAGATGATTCTGTCAACACCAAGAGCCCATCACGGCTGAACTTGCAGAAGCCCCTGAAGGTGACGAATTAGAGGCAGGACTCCCTGCCCGTGGGAGCTGCTTTGGGGAAAGATTTCTTGCTTGGAAGGGAAGGTCCTGGAGGGAGAAGTTGGTTTGCTGATCAAACCTCTCTTGCTCTTTTGGCCAGTGCCACCTCAACACGGTCTATGCTTGTTCATGCCGAGAACCTCACATGAGGTTTGGACACCTCCAGGCTGAGGTCCGCACCCGAGCACAGGACAGGGCCCATACCTAAATTAGAGCCGAACACTTCAGTCAGAACTTCGCCCCAGAACTTCCCTTTCCCTGCCGTCTGCTCACCAGGGTTAACCTCACAGGCAGGAGCCAGGCCAGCGCCGCACCAGCGTCCTCCCCCCGCCTCCAGGCAAAGCTCTCCTCCTGCCTCGCACCATTTTCATATTTTAATTAGACCAGCCGTTCTGCGTCTGCCTTCATTAGCCGGCACCCGCAATTACTGAATGTGTGGCTGTCGAGCCAGCGCATCCCCCAGCCCTGCCTCCCCTGGACCCGGCTGTGCCGCTCGGTCCTCCCTTTGTGCTCCTTGTTTCATCATTCCCGACGGATCCTCTCCTTTGGCCAATACGTTCGGGCTGAGCCATCGTCCCCTCTGGGTGCACAGGTGGGTCCAAACCACGGCACCCCCTCTTGCTATTCCACCCCCAGCCACCATTCCTCCTCTCTTCTCGTGGCACACAGAGGGATAACCAGCAGCTCCTGCTGAATTACTGCAGCGGGCAGCCTTAACCTGTGCTCCTACCAGGGTAACCTCCCTGCCTGCCTTTTCTGACCACACTTTGTGCTTTGAGGTCAAGTTTTTAATGCTACCCTTGGTTCCCTCCTTTCTCTGTGCGTTATGTGGATGTTCAAACCCATTCCCTCCCTCTGGGCTGGAGAAAACCCCCTCGTCTGAAAACCACCTAAGCGGGAGAGGACGGCGCGTTGTTATTTTTCATACGCATCCTTTCTACAGAGCATCAGCAAAATCTCCCCATTTTAATCCCATCCTTCATAAAATTTCTTTTGAATATTTAAGAGCAAAACCAGCACGCAGATGTTATCCGGCCTTATATCCTCCTTCATTTCCTTTGACAGCGTTCAGATAACGCGGTGACCCGCATGGGCTGATAGAAGTCTATAAAAAGATGGACAGATACTTCCGACACTGACAGAAAGCCGCTGCTCTACCGCCTAGCAAGTGTTCCCCCAAAGGCAGCTAAACCACATTTGCTTTATTACTCCACCACCTTCATTATCGCACAGAACAGCGGCACGTTGGGTTTAACCCTTCCGAGGACGCCTTTTCTGGCTGGCTCTCTGGATTGCACTCAGGAGCGATTCAGGTCAAGAGTCCAGTTGACATCAGAGCAGCTTCACCCACCTCTGGAGGGGATCAGCTCTGATCCGGACTCGCCAGGTTTCCCACCATCACAAAACCACAAGTTTTTTGCCACTAGATGGAGTTTAAAAAGCCTAAAGACAACCTGCCCTTTCCCAGCCCATGCTCGTACCTCCCTGGGCTTTGGCAGGACCCACGGCACGAGCTGTTGGTGTTCGGGGTCTGGACTAGGGGACACAAGGTGAGGAAGGGAGGCGGCGAGCTGGAAACTCGGGGCTTGGCATCTACTCGCACATACGTGAAAATCAACAAAATAAACCAGAACAGAGCTGCGTGCTCAGCCCGTCTCTGCTTTTCTCCACGGGCCGCTCATGGTGAGCTCAGGGAGGGCCACGACCACCCTGCGGCCTCCAACCAGCCACTGCCGGGAGCTCGGCAGCCACGGGGGCCTCGTCTGCCCCCCAAGAACAGATCTGCAGCAACACGGCAGCCGCGGCCAGCCCAGGAAGAGGGGACAAGGACCAAAAATGCATCCCCCAGGTTGACCTCTGAGCCGGCCCTGCCCCGCGCTGCTCAGCTGGGCCACCCCCAGCGGGCAGCTGCCACCGGGTTTATAGAAGAGAATAAATATCCTCCACATGGGGAAGGATATCGATCTGCAGATTTCACTGACATTTACAAATAAATGATGTATTGCAGCTTTCATTTTGCTTGCTGGGCTGACCCTAATGGCCTTTACATAATTTACTTTTGATTAAAGAAGTGCTTTGACGCAGAGAACTAAAAAAAAAAAAAAAAAGAAAAAGAAAAAAGAAAAAAATCAATACAATTATGAGATCAGCTTTAAAAGAATGTGTTACGGCTGGGGAAGGAAAAAAAAAAGAGTGAAATCCTTTGAAGATGCTCGTATGAAAGTGTGATGTTTGAAGACATTTCAGGGATCAACAGATTCTCCACTTGGAGAGCAGGATATTGGCTCAGAGCACGTTACAGGTTTCAGACGGATGGAGTTTAACGCCAGACTCGGGTAGGAGGTTCAGAGATGGTCAGTCCCTCGGCAAGGTCCAGGGCAGCATTTTGTATTTTCCCAGACAGCCAGGGCTCACTTGCATAAGAATGCAAAGGAGGAGCAGGCTCCACCGCTCGCTTCCATACCCTTAAATATTCAGCAGTGTGCTCTGCAACATAAATAACATCTACTGTAGCTGGTGGAAAAACAACTCGTCTAGGTTAAGAAAACAGGGGGTTGCATTAGCTAATGCAGCGCCGGATGCTCCTTAAACCTCCACAGTGTGCAAAATAATGGTGACAGCGAGTTCAAGTAATATTCTGGTTAACAATATCCCCAAAATACGTATTTGGCAACAGAACCGTGCACCCCGTGCATAATTAAAGAGGGTTCTCGCAATTAGTGCGGCCTTGCACAAAGGAAATAACCACAACCTGTTTGCATTTGTGAAGCATGACAAAAAAAACCCAACACCCTTTTATTTCACTGCTCCTTCTGATCAGTGATGCCACGCGACTCCAACCTATTTCATCTTCTAAGGAAAGCGGGGAGGAAACCGTGTTCTTTGGAAGCACAACTCCCCGAGATGGCGCCAGCCTAATCACCAACGTCCCGGAATAACGCTGTGTGCGTTGCCTGCCCTATTTTCTCTCTCATGTACTCTGAAAGTTAATAACATTGAAAGGGGGAGGAAAAAAAAGCAGCACCAAAAGCTGTAACTGCGAGCGACGCGGCGGCTGCACGGCCGCTCGTTTTGCGTTGTTTAGCAAATTCAAGGCCTGACAGAGGGCAGAAAAACCCATCCGAGGCTGGATCCATGGATGGGGAACCAAGAATTCTGCAGCGCTGAAGTTAACATCCAACTTGCTTTTGCCATCCGTGGGCACAAGATGGAGTCTTGGGAAGTTGGGAGCTGCGCAGCGCCGGTTCTGTGCAGAGCCTCCAGCTCTCCCTGGTCCCAGCAGCCTGGACCCGGGTCCTGGGCAAGGGCAGAACTGCCGCAGCACCCAGTCCTGGCAGCCAGCCGGGAGCTGCTCCTGCACCGCAGTGGTCATCACAGAGTTCACTGAACAGAAGGGACCTCAAAAGACCATCTAAGTCCAATCCCCCCGCTGCTGGAGCAGGATCACCTAGATCAGACCAAATCAGCTCCACACATCTCCTGCTGCTGATGCCGTGACTGAGGTTGGTGTAAGGAGACGGGAGGATTCGGCTCGGTGCTATTTATAATGAATGACTTGGTGAGTTCGGGATGCTTGCTCATCCTGCTATTTTTGTTCTCCCAAGAATCAGCATTCTGTAAACTCTGCGCTGATGTTTAGCAAAGGTAAGAGCTGTTTGCAGTCCTCCCTCTCTCCCTCATCAGAAGTCGTGATTACAAAAAACCAACCCAGACAAAACAAAAGCCCCAGAACTACACGCAGAAAAATCGAATAAATAAAACCGCAATGGCACTGACTGATGGGGAGAAAAACAATCAGCGGCGAGCCAGTTTATTCAATCTGCCTAATGCGAGAAGGTTGCAAACATCCCACTGTTTATTCTATGACTTTTTTTTTTCCCCCCTTTTGGCAGCCGTAAAAACAAATAACGCTGAACCACGCGCTATGCATTTGAGGGCTGGATACCGCAGGAGAGCCGGACGCCAGCAGTGGAGGGGCGAAAGGCATTTGGCCCCAATTCCTTTTCGCAAGGGCTCCTGCAAAATCTACTCTTTGTAAACTGTATTTAAGAGGAGTTGTTCTCGCTGTGGAGCTCCAGGACTGGCACGACGCCGTTGCATTTTTGCTTGATTAACCATTCGAATAATTTTTTTTTCCAATCTTCCCGACATCGGCTCCTGTCACACCTTTCTCCGCTGGATTAAAAAATACTTTGTACCTCGCTCTTTCTGCCTGTGAACATACTTAAACAGCACGATCAGGTTGCTTTCTAATCTTCCCTTTGATAAGCTAATCAGATTGATCTCCAGAAGCCTGTCACCGCGAGGCATGTTTTTCAAACCATGGAATACGCCTCACACCTTCCGACAAAGCAAGCGGCCGTCCCAGGGGACGAGGCATCCTCCGAGTTTCAGAGACAGGGCGGAGACCCTCGAGGCGCTTCACGAATACATTTGTGCGGTGCCGCGACTCAGACTAATGAAGGGCTTGGCCTGAGCACCTGAGAGCATCTTGTTTGGAAAGCAGACAGATGACCCCCAACCCCAGCAGTTACCCTCCCAAACTGCTTCTGCTCTTTGAACAGGCACGAAACCGTGAGAAAGACGCACAAAGCCAAGCCCCTCATGCAAGTCCCACCTGGGCTTTCAAACCCGAGTATATTTGCTACTAAAAAAAAAGCTTCGAAAAAGAGCTGCCCACAGGGGACCCTTCTGCCCTTGCAGGTGAGGGCGGGGGCAATGGTATTTAGTACAGATGTTATTTGATAATATTGTCTTTTAAGGTCCTTCTGCAAAGCACCATCGTGAAACAAACTTGGTCACTACAATCAAAATTTCCAAGAAATGACTTCTTTCCTCATCCATCATTCAGTGGCTCTTGCTCTGAAAAAAATGCATAAGCTCCAGGAAAGCTTTGTACCCTCGGTTGTGCCGCTGAAATGACTCCTGAGGTCCAGCTGATGAACGTGGTGCTGCTCAAGGCCGTACTCAGCAGACGACCCAGGGATGCGGGGCGGTTTGCGGGCACCGTGCTGC
The DNA here is from genome assembly GCA_013389965.1 of Todus mexicanus. Taxonomy (NCBI): domain Eukaryota; kingdom Metazoa; phylum Chordata; class Aves; order Coraciiformes; family Todidae; genus Todus; species Todus mexicanus. The sequence continues at coordinate 4,362 of WEIS01105532.1, read as the reverse complement.
TCGGGCACTGCTCCCGCAGCCGGAGAGCAGAGATTTTCCAGGCTGCCTTGGTGGCTCTAAACACCTCCCTGGCATCGTTAAGCCACAAATACGCTCAGAAATCCTTGCACCGCATCCCAGAGGAGATGAAATACAGTCACTTGCAAGGGAGAGAACAACAATAAAAGGAGAATAAATGCTCGCTAAGTGCTTCCTAAAACAAAAAAAATTTGCTATGCAGCCTGTGTACCCGCGCAATTATGAAGCTTCTAGCTCTGAGCTGTAACAGATGGAGTTTTTTTCCCCTGTCTCTCTTTGGTGATAAGGTGAATGGTTTCCTCAAGGGAAGAGCAGACAGAGTTGCTGAGTTGGCAAAGCTCGTGCCAAGCAGCTGGTTGCTGATAAAATTATGGGTCTGGAGAGGCCTGGCCCGGGAGGGAGGCGTCAGGGCCTCTCCGTCACCAGCCTTCCCAAGGAGGGATGGAAACAGGTCATTGGAGAGAGTCAGTAAATGGGAAAACAACGGAGTCGTGGTGCAAAGTTACTAGGGAATAATGCAGATTTTCTACGTATTTGTTAAAATGACTTATACTTTTTGGACCTTTTCTTCCTGCAGGTTATAATTTCAGCTTCGGCACTTGGTTCCTGGGATAATTTGCAGCGATGGGAAAGAGGACTTACAGCCTCCCCAGCGAGGAGAGGGACTTAGAGCCTCGCCAGGGAACAGGGGAAGGAAGAAAAAAATAAAATATCATAAAAAATTATGCCAATACAGTTCTGCTCTTAAACAGTTTTGTTCTAGAAGGTCTCCAAGCTCTGTCTGAATATTAAATCAGCCTGTACTTCCACAGCCTTTACTGGAAATAAGCATGTATTATTAACCTCATTTTACAAGGATGAAAAGAGACACCGAGACACTCAGCCATCAGTCTCGAGGAGATAAGGTTCGATATTCACATCTTTCTTGTACACATGCACCAGCTTCTGCCTGTGAGCTCACTATGGTCAAAATTCAACGTCCAGCTCTATAAAGCTGTTCTTTTCTGAAGCCAGAATGTGGTGTCTAATGCCATTTTCATGTGGCGTCCACCCCGGTTGCTCCCCCATCCATCTCTGCAGAGCAGGGATTTGGAGCCGCCCCCCACGCTGCCAACCTGCCTGTTGAGGGCACAAAGCCACAGGGTGTTCAGAGCACAACCATCTACTAAAAATCCCTGCTCCGTCTGCAGGCAGAGCCCCCCCATCTTATGGGGCACTCAAGGGGTCGGGCAGCAGCAGGGACCCCAGCCTGCGCCCGGGGAACACACGCAGTGCCCAGCACAGAAACAGGCTCTGCCTGCGCCAAGAAACTGTTTGCAGCCTGTAATGTCAGGGGCTCTGCCCTCCATTCTCTTCCCAATCATAACACAACAAAGCCATTTGGATTTCTGAAATGTCACCGTGTCTACCCCGAGACCTGGCGCAGACAAGGTAATTATCCCTTCCTGTCACCCTTTCTTATTCTGACTTAGTAAAACCACATCCTTTTAAACAAGTCTGTCAAGCGGCGTCCTAAGAAATGCTTCTGGCTTCCAGCTCCCGAGGTGACACAGGACAACGCCAGAGACCTCACTGCAGCACCAGCTGCCCAGGCTCTTCCCAGGGCTCTCACAGGGAAGCACAAGAACAGGCCAAGGTGTTTAACACCTGTGCAGATAAATCTCTGCAGGAAAAAAAATCTCTACAGTCAACATTTATGAACAGTTTAATACCTGGATCCTGTGGCAAGGAGACCCAGGGAGCAGCAGGGTGCCCAGTTCTCACGGGTTTCAAAGGGATAAGGGAAACAAACTGCAGGGGGTTTGCCTCAAAAACATCTTGCCAGTGATAACCATTCGAGTTAACACTGACCATAGCGAGTCCACTCCTCTATTTACTCCAGGGTGTTCCTCGGCACTCCAGCAAGAATCAAACTGAAACCCACAGCGTGGCAGTCAGCTGAGATCCACAGGACAGAGTATGCTCAGGTAAATATCAAGACATACAAACTAGGTCAACTAGTAAAATACGAGTACCTCTTGCCTTCCTGCCTCGCACACACGGCAACAAATTAAACCAGGGAGAGGGGAGGTGGGCAGCGAAACCCTCCTAAGGCCACAAGAGCCCGTGCTGGCCATTCATGCTGAGCGCCGGGGTTTGATATTAACCACAAACACACGGCTGCTTTTCTGCTGAAACAAACAAACCAACCACATTTTAAAGGGGAAAGATCTTATCTTTCAGTTTGTATAGATCAGCTCTGCAGCACCTTGATATATTTATAGTTTTAATACATAACCATAAATGCCCCCTAAACAAGGGATATTGCACCTCCAGATTACTATTATTGCTTTATTGCTCATTGTAACCATAAATTAACAGCTTCCCCCAGCAATGCTGAGAGAGGACAGAATTAGATTACAATGTACATACACCAGAGCCTATTAAGGCGTTGCTCTTCCATAAAAGTCTTTATAGTTTTTAAGTGTACACCTATAAGTGTTTCAATTAAAGAACTACATGCTTGCCTAGTAATTGCCCTCCCATTTGAGATAGGGCTTTGCAGCAAAAAGAGGAAGAAGCAAGACTAAAAGGTGGAAAATTGGAATATAAAACACCGAATATGAAAATGCCGTAAAGAGAAAACCACGGGTTTAAATTATGCTTATTAGAGCCGTTTGCATGGTTTAACTCTTGCGCTCGGGTTGCTGCAAGGAATCTGTTGTTTGTTTCTCTGGACAGAAACCCTTCTCCTTCTGCGCTGGAAGTTCTCAAGCTTTGCAGGAAATCAGGCAGCAGGATAGAATGGCTTTTCTTTTTGGACAACAGCTGCCACCATAGATCAGTTGAGAGCGGCTGCTGAGGCCCTTCAAGGCCGGACGGTATGACAGAAATATGAAGTCCAGATTTAGGATTCCCAGAGCAGAAGACAGACACAGTGACAGGAACCGTGTCCCTACCTGTCGGAAGGATGACATCTTGTGGTAGGACGGTCAGAAGACCAAGAACTAATTAAATACAGTAAATTAAGTTAAATCCAACATATCACAAGAAGGACAGGGTTTCCTGCAGACTTCACAGGTGAAAAGCAGAACTTCAATCAACTGTGCTTTGATTTTCCTGACTGGAAACTGCAGGGAAGAAATTTATCATTTGGGCTTTGGAAATCACCTCTGAGTCTACCAGGCAGGAGGACTTGGAAAGCTGAGCCTGGGCAATGGCTTGAGCTGGCCTTTGGGCCTCATTTCAGCCAGAACAGGAGTCTCCTCCGCTTTTCAGCCACACTCTAACCCAGCAGCTCCAAGAGGTGCAGGAAAATGAAGATGAAGTTGGAAGGTTATGGAATTAATAAGGGAACTGGCCCTATCATCTGCAGAGTCACTCTCTTGCTTCTGACTGCTCTCGAAAACGGCCTCGTCTCTGGTAAGAAACATCAGTTCATTGCTCAGAAGCAACAGCGATTTGTACGGTAGCAACTGGCATCAGAAGTGTAATTTGACTTCTTGCATCCTACGAAGATTGCCTGGCATCAGTGCCAGTCTTTGCAGCCTCTCTCTGTGCGATTCTTCAAGAATTAGAGAGTGCGATGGAAGGTAGAAACGGGCAACACTCGATAAGCAGCAGACATTAATTAATGCTACATTACAATGGAATTCAGCCGAAATAATGTATGGAGACCACATGAATAGTAAAAGGAAATTCATCATGGTTAATGTTATTACACTGAATGTCAAAGGAAGCAGCGATGATTTGCCACTTACTGTATAATGTAATGTAATCTAAATGCAATTTTGGTTGGATAGCCTGGAACATCCATATTAAGCAGAACTGGCAGAAAAACCAGGATTCAGCCGCACTCCGTGGGTAGGTTGCAGCACCCTTAACTTACTTCCAAATCCAGCATCTGAGTGATGCCTCTGTTTGCCAAGACAGGACCAGGACAGACTTTTAAGGACAGGTACACCGTGTTTGTCCTCCCTTTTCAAGGCCGAGTAGAACCCTTAAACCACTTCAGAGCGAAGCCAGCCTACCTCTGTTACATCCATGAGGCAGCCCAGTCAGCAAGGCTTACACAGGAAAAGCCTTTTGCGTGGAATTGTGCATGATTTATATTGTTCTTCCCCCAGCCAATTACACCTTGGATTTCAGTGAAGACTCTTCAGTAACAAAAGTTTGTTCAGTGTGGCTTTTTAACATCTTGGTCATTTCCCCTGCTACACGATACTACAACTTTTAGCACGAGAAATACAATTCTGCAGAGACTGCCTGATGCAATATTCTTCTAAAGCACTGGAAGCCATCTCTAACGTGTTCCCTGTTGAAATCCAAAAAATACACAGGGATTTATTTTTTAAAAAAAATCTG
>WEIS01105481.1:0-11399 GCA_013389965.1 Todus mexicanus | reverse complement strand
GGGGAGAGAGCGTTCTGTGGCAGTTTTGGGGGTGCCCTGATCTCAAACCATGACACGATGAACTACTTTTGTGGTTTTCCTATTTCAGCTGCTATTGTCTCAGTCCAGATTCAGTTACAGAGCTGCTCTCTGAAGCTGAATGTTATTCCACAATATCTGTTTTAACAACAGATACCAACAAAGTCAGCAACATTTTATATGAACTTACCGTGTCTTGAAAAAGCACAAAACCCTCTGAACACAGGGGCAAACCAAAAGTAATTAAAATTCTTATAGCCTGAGCTATAAGAATAGCCCAAAAAGGGTTCTCTGCATACCATGTGTGTTGAAGAACACTGCTATCTTTAGTTGGAACTTTAGCTGGATCTGGTATGGGTATTTTTATCATTAAAAAAAATCTAGAAGTAATTTTCTTCTTATATGGTTTTTCCTTCATACAGAAACCTTAGCATTAAAAAGCATTTTAGCAAATCAGAACTGAAATGCCTCTGTTTAAGCAACAAGACCTGCTCTCTGATGATTCAAAGAGCACTATGAATCCAGTCAACAATAATAATGACAGCCAGCTTCCACTGAAGACAGCAATTAAAATAATATCATCTCCTGAGTTTTAAGAGCCACTTACTTAACGGGAAGGGACTTGATATATATACTGACACACAGATGGCAGTTTAGTTCTTATGAAAGAAACAGACTCAAACATCTTTCAGAAACATTCAGAACCAAACTTGGAATTCGAATATCTCTATTGCCAAGAGAATTGTTTGCATCTGAAGATCAACTGTCAAATCACATGACTATCAGAATATAATTACATCTAGAATTCACAGTAATAAAATCAATCTATTTCTTTTACAAGTTCACAATAAGCCAGAGAATGGTTTCAAATCAAAGCACCATTTCCTACAGCCCTGCACCTTCACTGTGGGCAAAGAGAGCTCAAAATGGGACACGTTGAGGTGCTGTCACCAACACAAAGAGCTGGGTGATGACCCTTCTGGGTATACCTTTGCTAGCCAGAAGCACAGGGTGCCTCAGCAACAGGCAAATAGGCAGTGAGACAGGCAGGGATCTGCAGCTCATGGAAGAGCAAGAGATAACTTCTGGATCAGCCATGGAAAAATGACTGAGAAATGATGTAGTCTATGAGAGTTAGCAGCTTAAGAACAGTCTAAGAGTTGATGCCTCAGGTTGATTCACATTTAATTATATACACTAAAGGCGTAGATTTAGTAATTTACTATTCTCAACAAAAACAGAGCAGAGAGAGAGGATGTAAGACTAATTTTAGGGACATGACCAGCAGTCCATGACATTTTAATATTAAATTTTCAATTTCATTTATAAAACGGAACCTGTTCTGAACATGAAGTCTGATTGGAGAATTTACATTTACTATGTGCATCTGTGCATTGGCAGAAATCAAATGTTTATAATATTAAATTCTTCTATTCCTGTCTTGGGTTAAAATCCAGGAGTGGTCAAAGGTCGTGACCACCTAGGGGCATATGCCTGAGCCCTGTTAAATTAACTCCCTGCTTTATCCCACGTTTTCACGGGTAACTGCCTGCAGCACAGTTGCAGTTACTCGTCATTTTGGAAGTTACATGTCTAAGCCAGATTTCAAGGTAACTAGTTCTGGAGAGAGAATCAAGTGTGCTTGTAGAGAGTCGGCAGTCGTGCTCGCTGATTCTGCAACTGTATTGGGAGTTCCTCCTCTGAAACTGCTCATTCTCACCTTTCAAAACTGCTATATCTACACCTGCACAGGCACAGCACGGATAGGTACAGAGTGAGTGGGAAATGGCATTCTTTACGGCATAAAGAGGAGGTTACTCAGTTTAAGAACTTAAAATATTGCTTTTCTAAGGGGGGGGGGAAGAAGAAAAAAGAAAAAGAGTTCATTCATTGCGAACAGATGTAGTGAGCTTCCAGACAGAATAAAATAATTTTCTGAATAAATAGTTATTTACTCTGAACTCAGGGTTTCTCTGCCAGCACATCTGCAGAATTGCAATTAACTCAGCAAAACTTAAATTTGCCTCCTCCACTGTCCAGCCTCACCACACTGACAGATTTTACAGTTACCTGGTGGACACTGAGAAGAATTTCAGTAGGAAAGCCAAGCAACTGGAAACACCAAGATTTTAACGAATGAGCAGAGATGCACTGATTTGGTTTACATTTGAAGTTAGTAATTCTCAGTTCCATTTAAAAAACAAAACAAACAAACAAACAAGCAACCAAAAAACAAAACAGAGATTAAAATAACAGTGAGTAGCCAGTGTTCACTGGAAATGTTAAAATGTCTTCACATTCCTCTGCCAATTTCCTGCTCGAGCTGAGCCACAAGGTATTAGGAGTGAAACAAGCAGATTTTCAACTAAATAATGGAAATGTGGTTGAGCCACGGTATCCTGACAGTAAGAGAGAATCCGGGAATATGCATATGCAATAAGGAATATTAGAAAGTTTCTTGGGCACTGCAGGATGACAATGCACTGTGATGATTTTCTTTATTAGACAGTGCTGGATAAAGAGCCAATTCATTAAAAATTAATGGGACAGTACTTCCATCCATACATTATACATACCCCTAAAGTGGATGTGGACAGCTAAATGTTAAATCTCTTGGAAATAACTGCAAAGTGAAGTAGGAGAGCGTCATAAAATAAGAAGAACCATGTAATATGAACGCCATACAATAAAAGAGGGAGAAAAGAAAGACGACCTCACTGTATGAGTCTGTAAAATCAAATGAGCATATTAGAAAAACTACAATAAACCAAAACTCTGTCTTGAAATGGAAATAATATTCCAGAAAAGTGTACAACAGCAAATAAAAGAACCTTATTAAAGAAAGACACTGGAGAGTGGTGAATACAATGACAAATGGCAGAGCCATTTGATTGCAAAACAGCACAACTATTCATAAAAAGAAAATTTTATTGTGTCTTTTGATGAAAGCTCAACAATGTGGGGCATTAATATCACTGAGGCAGAATCACTAATAGGTATCAAAATAGGCAGATAAACCTTTTTTCATCCAATCACAAAAAGTTCCATGTATACCATGTTCTCTAAATGAGTTTCATTTTAGAGCAATTAAAAATACTTTTTTCATAATTCTAAAATTTCTTAAAAGTTTTTGACTACAAAATGAATGCCTGTGACAAATCCCTCAAATTTTAGATTAAAAGCACTATTCAGAATACTCATATCTGTTATAATGATTATTTCTAAGATTTGTAGAAAGCTTTAGTGTTGGACTTGAACTATCAGAAATAAACAGCCATTTCATACATACAGACCTAAAAAGATAAGCCTTTTAGAACATTTACCATTCTTCATGTTTATATAGCAAGATACTCTCCAAAACGATTCTGCTGCTAAATGATTCCTTCACACTGCACTGAGAATTAATGTTGCTTCATGGCAGTGATGAAAAGAAAGAAATGGAACTTTGAAGAAAAATTGTTTAGCTCAAATACAGATGTATTTTCACAAACACTCTCTTAAATCCTAATATTCCCAAGACTTATTCGCAAAGCACGAAGTTCAGCATATTCAGCAACTCTATCTTTGCAAATCAAATTTCAAGAGGAAAATTCTATAGAGATCCTATCTGCTTATCTATGAAAGCTAACAACCTGCTTTATGAACACACAAATACACGCTGGTGCAATTTAAGACCATGCACAAAAATTGAAGGAACTACAGCAGTTAGTATGAGGTCAATTTTAAAATTTGCCCTGGCTAAGGCACAGGAAGAGTTATTCATATTAAGAATGCAATTAAAAAATACACCTAAACCGGTCAAAGCTCCACTCATTTCTACTAAACTGAAATGAAATTCTGAACCTGTGGCTCTAAGAACTACCAGCCTGACAGTGACAGCCAAGAAAACATCCCTTGTGACCTGTAGATGACAAGCACTGGCATTTCTAAGCCTCTGTGACTTCTGTGCTTCGTGTTTCCAGGGTGTACTTGGCTTTTAATTATCATGTTGCACTGCAATGCAAGTCACCCTAAAAATGTATCGGTGCACCTGGGTGGACCTCGACTCTCTGGACTGAACCTGAGCCACAGATCCAACTATTTTGTTGTTTGTAGACTTCTCCCTAGTAAAGCCATGTGTTGCACAGCTGGTTTTATGATGTGTTTCTCATCACGGTTAGTCTCATATTTTGATATTTCAAATATAGTTCCCTTAGACAACTGACAACCTTTTCATTTTAGCATCTTCTAATGACAGCCCTTCAGAAGAAGCTAAACAGAGACAAGACTAACACGAAGAGAACTTGAAAAGCAAGTTTTGAGTTCAGAGTAGGAAAGACCCCTGACACTTATAGCTCTGGAAAACATCTATTCCATGCCTCAAAGATCCTTGTGGATTATAAATGTGGAAACTACGAACAGAAAAGGAATTATTCACCACATTATTAAACATGACAAAAAGCTTCTGAATTGAAGCTTAAAACAGGCTATTTAAGATTCCAGCAATCCCTGGGACTTTGGCAACAAAAATGTTCAAAAGCCTTTTATAGTTGCTGTCAGATTTATGTAAAGCTTTTGCAATTCCTGTGAACTTATTTATATAACAACCTAAAACTTGAAGCCAACTTGAAAGTCTTCCTAGTATAATTATTCAGAATTGGAGGTGTCGTACAAAAAAATACGCATTGTTCTTTCTTGAACATCTCCTAAAATGGTGGCTAGCAAAACATCGACTTCAGGTGAACATTTTATGGAATGGTTGATATTGCTCATGAGCTGCATCATTCAATATAAAAACTACTTAGCGAGTTGTTTTCCTGTTTTTTGTTCAAAGACAACAGGGGAGATACCACTGGATGCTACGTTCAACTCTAATTGACTGCTCACATTCTGCCTCACTCGTCTTGCATAATTATTTTTAGGAAAATGCTGTAGTATGCAAAAATAAAATAAACGTCTCCATATCTTTTTAGAAATATAGCACTAGAATTCTCTCTAGAGTTAGGCTCAGGATGGACTCCATGATATTTTTGAGAACTGAGACCCAGCTGACCCAGATTCAAGGCACTGTTATTCGAAACTATTTGTTTTATATCCCGCATGAACACTCTGCCATCACTCTGGGTCCCTCCTTCAGCTCCAAAATGGAAAGGAGCATCAGCAGTAAATGCATCTCTCCAACAGCATCTACAATGCAGTTAGGGGATCACTGTGGGAGCGACAGCAGGACATGACCTGACTGGGTCTGCACAATGCACTAAAAGCTACTGTACAGTGAAACAGCCCCCACCCGAAGAAGCCTGTCAAGCTTTATCTTTCAAGATGATTTGAGCACGTTTTGCCTTTCATCTTCCTCTGCCCAAAAGCTCTCAATGCCATTTCCTTTCTTCCCAACTCCCAATTTTGCTATTCCCACTATTTTGCTATCTCAGTGAGGTCACTCAATTCTCTCCAGTTTCACCTACCAGCTTCACTACTCCTTCATCCTTCACATCAATACTTCTCAACTATCCAGGCTGTGCATACTTTCAAACACAGACTTACTTGGCAAATAGACTTTAATAAGTTCAAATGTCTTTATATAGATGCTGCATCACGGTGTCTGCAGCTTCAGAAAACCTGAGTCTAAGAAGAAATAAATACAAATACTAGAGTGTTAATATTCCACATAAATACTGTTGTGAATCAGACACAAAAAAGGGCATTTGCCTACATTATCTGGGATGTAAATTATCTTTTACAACTACTGTGAGACTGGTCAGACTGTTTTAAACTTACATGTCTATAACCACTCGATGCCCAAATGATGAAACTTTCATAGAAACGAAAAATCCTTTAACAAAAACATACAGTTCTTCATCATTCCTATTTCTTTCATTCCTATTTAGTACTAGTTTATATTAATTAGTCAAAGCAGGAGAAAAATTATAATTCAAATGTGACCAGAAGCAATAGTACACAAGTTTACAATTCTAATTTATCAAAATTTTGCCATGTCAATCAAGAACCAGAGAGGCAGTTGCAGTATACCTAAAAAGAAATCCACATGCACAGTACTGCAGGTAATAAGTATCCTAACCTATTTTTGTCTAGGCTTTTTGTGGGTTTTATGTTGGTTTTGTGGTGTCTTATTTGTTTTTATTGTGCTGATGAGCACAGTTTAACACCCATGGATTGTTATAAGCCAATGTAGCTTCTCTCTCTTCCTGTTTTTCTTTCATATAGGATTATTCCATGTACACTCCGGCTGTGGGATTTTTATGGATTAAGAGAGAAGCCAGCAGAACTCTTTATTCGCTGCTTGTGGCATTAAAACACCACTTTGATTGCTTTCCTTTTTTTCTACTTAATCATGTTTTAGACAGACAGCATCCAGATTTAACTCATCCAGGCTCTGCTTTGCCATTTCCCTTTAGCCATGAGAGCTAGAGACAGAGGTTACAAAGAGCAAGGAATGACACCTGTGGTGAGATCTCAATGAATCACCAATGACTTATGATAGAAAACCAGTGACATAAAGGTACAACGCTCATAAAGTCTTCTAGAGTCCACTAGTTATCAGAATAAAATATTAATATCTCTAACATGAGTATCCTTAAGACATGCACACTGCATTGCAGGCCCTGGGTCAACCTCATGCAGCTTTTGTCAGTACAGATTCTGCTGAACATACAGGTGGAAAACTTATTCACATAGGGAGCATAATAAAAATGAGGACCTATATTTTCCCTTGTGTTGCTTAGATCACATGAACTAAGCAAAATGAAGCCTCCACAAATTGTGATGTATTTATTTTGTGGGTAGGTGTAAGAACTACCTGCAACCTCTTTGGAGGCAGAAGCAAAATCCAGTGCCTTTTACCTCCTATAGCAATTCCAATCACTCGGGGATCAACGTTCATTCAAAGCAAACTGGAATATCTCCCATCTGCCAAGAAACCTTCCTAGGAGAACAAAAGCTTCAAGAAAATATCTGAAGACAGACAAAAAGGGTGGGGTACATATCTATCATTCTTCCTTGCAAAAGACATTTTTCATTCTGGCAGAGAACACTTCCAGCAATACTCACACCCCAAGACGGACAGACAGGCATGACCCTCCTAAGCATGCTGATCCGCACAGTCCATTTGCACTTACTTCTGAGAAGGGCTGCTTTCATGCTTTTTTGATCAGGAATGATTTACTTTGGGGGATTGTATGATCCTAAGATTGCTAATAGGATCCAGAGCCTTTCACCTGCAGGTCAGTGTCTTCAATTTCACCCCAGCTTAAGAAGCTTGATCTTGCAATACATCGTGTGCTCCGCAGCGACTGCCCTCAGCTCCCGCAGACACCAGGAGCTGCTCTGGGCACTCAGCAGGAGACAAGAGCACTCAGCTCTTGGGAGAAGCAAGCTCCTGCTGACTAAAAGTCAACATGTGCCGTACAGAGACCGAGATGAAACACAGTGCAGTTCTCAGGTTTATTCCTCTCACATTAATAAAACACCGGGGCTGCCCCGTTTGTTGTGTGAAATTGAGGTGACAGGTGCAACTTCATCAGGTACGCACAGGACGTTAATCACCTTGGCAGCACAGAAGGATCTGTTCAGAGCCCAGCAGCACATGGTACACTCCAGCTGAAGGCTAATGATACCTGTGATTAGCCACAGAGTAACTAAAGAGAGTAATCTAATAAAACAAACTCAGAGCTTTTCACAAACACTAGGTTTCCTTTTTCATATTAGAAAAAAGATAACAATCTGTCCTGAACAAGCTAATAGTAGCGAGCGAAGAGTCACTTACATGTATGGACTGTTTAGACTAATCTTTTCCTCACAAGATAATGAGCTGAGTGAGACCCTAACAATTCCAGCCTCGGGTACAGTGGTGGAAAGAGTCACCCACTCATTCGCATTTAACTGTGTAACGGATTCTTAAGTGTCCACGTTACCAATTGGAAATATACTGCAAGTCCCCAGGATCAAAATTAACAAAGTTACGTAGCAGCTGAATTGTTCAGTTACAGATAATGCTTCTTGGACTAGAAATCATTAGGATCAGCTAGAACAATATTTCTTTTCCCCAGAAGAAGCCTTTATGTTTTTCAGGGAAAACAAATGAAAGAGACTTGTCCATGGGAATCGTTTAACTTGTCTGAAAAGCGAATGTGTTTCCTTTTGACTGAGGTCAAAGTCGCATGACACTAAGTCAAAATTGCAATTCCACCTATAAAATAGGAACTTGTCTTTTAATCTCAAAAACCAAAATTAAAGTACTTGGTAAGTCAAAATGTAGATCAAAACATTCACTTCTATTTATTACATGAAGAAATCCTTTAACCAAATAAATATTTTCCATTAAATAGAAAATTTGTTTTGACAAAACAATATTTTTGCTTCGAATGTATCTTCCACGAGTAATTCAACCTGCTTCAAAAAATAGGGGGTTTTGTATATGCTTGTTTCTGCATGACTCAGGTGGCTGTTCTTCACTCTTTCAATTTTGTTGCCCTCTCCTCTATCATATAAACCCACTGCTAGAGATCCCATCGAAGGGCAGTTGGCATTCACCAGCCCAGTGTTACTGTACAACAAAGACATATGCCTGTGCATGCCTAAGTTTTGCAGGATTTGACTGAAAAGAAAGACTCTTAGCATCCAGAAATAAAAATGATGATGAAAACTTGATTTCATAATTGCATTTTTTAGATGGAGAAATGTAGAATAAATTTATTATGAAACTACAGCCATCAGAAAACACAAAAATAAATATATAACCCCTACAAGTATATCAATTTCAGGCCCATGACTGCAATATTTAGAGCTTTCTGCTTGCTGATATGTATTCTGCTAGCTGTCACATTGTATTTCTAAATTGTTAAAAAAATAACCCACCCTACCTATCGGCCCCTAAGGCATTCATTTTTCCCTGGACTTTATAAAAACTAGAACATGTTTCTGTTATATTTCTTTTACAATAGGAAGCCTGTTAAAAACAGTATCATGAATATTCTAGTTATGACAGATATGAAAGGACATAATATCCAGAAAACAGTTCTTTCTTAACATATTTATGAAGAGGTCCCTGTCAATCACAGCTGGTGAATTGAATAAAAAAATAATACTCAGAGTCTTAGGAGGATACAACTGAGTTTTACATGCTGGAGATATAAAGACTGAAGAGAGACCAGGTTCCAGTAACAAGATTCCTGGCCTGAAGTGCCTTTGCAAAATTATTCAGAAAGCTGCCAATACCGATATTTCAGGCTGCAGCTCTCTCCTCCGTGGTTGAGCTCCGCGTGGGTCCGGGTGTTATTGCCACTCAGTTAATGGAGTCTCTCAGCTGGTGCTTTAAAGGAACAATGTCTCAAATCATCCATTCATCTTGGAGTTTCAAGACAGTGTGTTTTATGTCCCTGCTTCTTTTGAACATTAAAACATTTACATCTTGAGAAAAATCTGCAAATAAGTAATGAACTGCCAAATGCCTTAAGCGGGAGAAGAACTTACAAGGCTACTTCTATTTTAAAGTGTGAAAGCAACATTATTTACTATTTCTGCTGTGTTGTCAGCTTGTTCAGTGGTATCTGCATAGATAATTAAACAAATGTTTATATTAAAATTTTTTTTGCTGCCTTTTCTACTTTTAAAGCAGGTACAAGGTAAAATATTTACAAGATGCTACTCAAAAATATACAATATATAATGAAACTTTACTTGAATTTTTACATATATTGAAAGTTAATTCCAAAGGTTTTAATATACACAACACACAACAGCAGTCTGAAAAAAGCCAGTTCACCTCTTAAACCATGTGCCATTTTCCTATATAAAGCCTACAGGACAGCACTTTCTGCAACAACATTACAAGCCAATTTTACAGGCAGTATCCATTTTACAGGTGTGTTTTAGAAGTGAAACCTCTAAAATAATTACACATAACTGAAAGTTATTTTGCATCAAAATAGTAAAAATAGTAAAAATCCAAACCCCAAATATAACAGATACCTCTATTATTTACAATGAGTGAAATAAAACTAAAACCATCATTAGAACGAGTTGAGAGAACACCACACTCCAGATTTCGCTGCTGGCCGCTTTCTCTGCAGCTAGCAAACACCATTAGTGTAACTCCTGCAGCATTCCTTTATGCCAGCCTGAGTTTCCAGGATGCTGAAAATATCAGAATTATTTGCCTAAGAAACGGAAGTGGTTTCCTCTCAAACAGCTTCCTACTGGTACTTCAAGCTCTGCCCCAGGACATACTTTATTTACTTGTCTGACTGAAGATACAGCACTTTATTTCTCTTACATTTAAAAGCAACCTGTCTGTGATCTACTCTGAATTTAAAAGGAGTGTATCACCCAGTCAGGTGACACCACAGTAAAAGAAGAAACCTGCAGGCTAATGCAGGTAGCAAGTAAAGATGTATGAAATGGCAACAGCACTATCATTATTTTGGCATGGAGGCTGCTTGTGCAAGTTTGTTGTGGATAAAATTAACATTTAAGTCCATCAGCCTGACTCCAAAAGGTTTGCTACTGCACCCAAATGCAAAACCAAACGTGAAAGAAAAACTCTGCTTGAAAATACAAATCACCTAAACTCAAAACGCAGGGGAAAATTTACAACAGCTTTCAAACTGAAACCAACCACGAATAGAATGTCTGAGATTAATCCATATCTGCAACATTTCACAGCCTCGTTCCTTTATGGGGATGAAAAAATTGTGCCCTGCTGGACACACCAGCCCAGGGCAATATACGGTGCTGACAATTTTCATAGATTTGGTGTTTGCATTATTTTCACAATGCATCTGTCACAATTCAATGGGATTTATTTCAAAAAGAAAGGTTTCCATGTCTAGATTCCAATGAAGAGCTGAGATTCACCAACTCCTATTACAAAGATGCCTGTAAGGCTCACAAAAATACTGCTTTTGGGTTTTGGTCTGTTTGTTTGTTTTCAGGGCTTTTTAAATAGGAAAACAAAAATAACATGAAACAACATCAGAGAACATTGCGATGAAATCTGAAATGTGGGTTACCGAAACCTTAAGGCCGAATACCAAACTGCTAAGAGAATATTTCTTAAATGGAAGTGGCTCAGACTACTTTTTTTCACCTACTTGTGGCAGAGTACACTGAACTGCAAACAGAAACATCCAAGCACAGTCTGGACTGTGTTTGCCAGTGTCAACGGAACACCAAATTAAAAAAAAAATAAAATAGGTTTGGCACTTCTATATTCACAATACCTTCTATAGGTAATGTCTGGTACAGCACCCTGTTTATTATGTGACATATGTATCACTCTGTTGAAAATGATGATGACTATTCACCTGACTAATATCAAAAACATTGCTGAATCAAGTTCAGCCTTGGTTTCAGACCCTTCTCACTTTTGCACTAAAATAACTGCA
>WEIS01105362.1:0-15958 GCA_013389965.1 Todus mexicanus | reverse complement strand
CATGTTTCAAGCTATATTTAAGTAAGCATCCCCCCTAAGTGTACTGATAAATTCCAGACTGGGTGTGAGTAATGCTCCAAAAGAAAATTTTAAAAAATCCAGCAGACCTCCAAGTACACTTCTGGTTTTGTGATTCAGCACTTTCTGAAAGGCTCGATTCATCAGAGACATCACTGATTGGCTCCACATGAACTTCCTTTCAAAAAGAAATCTCTTGGCTGGTACACTGAGCAGATTTAATCTTGATACCTGTAGAGGAAAATCGATACAGTACCTCCAGCCATGATGCCTGACTGTCTTCAGAACAACGGCATTATAAACGATTCCAATGAATATTTATCAAGAATGCTTTGCAGTTTTTACTCTCTTCTAATCTCTGAGTGATGATCTAACAGGACTGGTGTAACTGCTCTTCTATATGTCCTGGTGATAGACATTAATAAGCGTAATAATGCATGAACAAAATCTGTGATGGTAAGGTAAAGTCTTTTAAGTCTACACTTTCTACTACCTTGGCTCAATTTTACAACACTGCAATCCTGCATGAGAAGACAATCCCATCCTTCAGAGAAATAATTAAAAAGGAAATGATGCAACAGCTTTTTCCAGTATCAGAACTCACCAGGTCTTCATTTAATGATACAGACAGAGAATGTCAAAGTCCATTCACAAATACAGGAAACAGCAATTCTCTTTGCCTCGTTCATCTGAGAGAGATGGGACCCTGAACAGCAAGACAGTTTTGAGAAAGAACTACACTGGGAAAGCTCTCAAAAATGAGTGCTCATAAAATCTATTTGTGAGACATGTTTTTACTTCATTATTATGACTGACTCAGAGAGAATAATGTTTTACTTGTTCTGTGCTTCCAAATAACAAAACTTGCCTTCAAGAGTGCAAATGATGTTAACTATTGAGCTGTTTGTCTTCTGGCACCAGAAATAGGCCGTGCAGTAACATGATGTCTCTGCGCTGGCTCTGGGGAATGACTTCCTAAGAAGCCGAGTGTAAGAAAGCCCAATGTTTTGTTTGATACCAATGCTGCTTTTTCATCCTGCATCATTAGTCTGTCTCAGTTTCCTCTAGTGGAAAAGGGTCATTTCTCATCTAGCCAAGCAGTACTTGCTCAGCATGTAGCAAGGGGAAATGGAAAGAAGGACAGGGGTATTTGCCAGAAACAAACCAAAGAGTGGTGGGGAAAAGAAGATGAAAACTCTTTCCTGAATATCCTGAGATGCCCTTGGGACTGTGAATCTGGAACTCACTGTAGCAGACTTACATTCGCGTTTGAAGAGATTTGAAATGGAGTATTACAATCCTTGCTCTTTCTTGAGCAAGAAGAAGCCATGGCTCAAAATTAGTCATGTCCACTGCAATCTCCATGCTAAAGCTAACCCCTCTCCATTGCAGAAATTAGCTGGATCAAAAAATTCTTAATTTTGTGACTGTACATGAATAATAGCACAAGACAATACATAAATCTCCATTACAAAACCAAACTGGTTGCCCTCATCCAGTCTTTCCTGTGCCAGCAGATGGAAACATTCAGCAATCCACCCTTCAGGACATTTCTTGTGGATACAGATTGTTATATGCTGAGACCGGATCATGCAAAACGTGTTCATGCTGTGCAGCCTTGATCAGCAAGATTATATCTGATTTACAGTGATTCCTCACTCTCCCGCAAAGCAACATCAAATCCTTCATGAATCAAAACCCACCACCAAACTCTAAGTGGGTCTCATAGCGCAATGGTGTTCACATGAAATGTGCATTTCAAAGTGTAAACTGAATGGTTGTGGCAACATCTTAGCCTCATGGGACATTTACATGCTGGTCGGGAAAATATGATCCTATGTTTCTCCAGAGAATATGATTTCATATTTCAGAAAAGTGCCCATGTTTCTGGTTTGATTTGCCTCAACAAAAGAGAAAAATATAGCGATGCTTTTCTTTTTTTTGTTAGAAACATATTTTTATGGAATATTTTGCTCGGCAGAAAGAATTATTTTGCCCAGGCATGCCCTTTTTTTCTTTCTAACAGCAATCCATGAATGCATTACAGCAGGATCCAGAACTTCATCAAAGAGAGGAAATAATCTGCAAATGATCCAGGATTTTTTGTGTGTGCCTGTGTGTGTTGTTTAATACTGTACCTATATACCCATAGAAATAAGCCACATACATGTATATACATAAAGACATTGATAATATAGTTAGGTCTTCTGCCTTCAGGGGTTAGAGATGGCAGTCATTTGTGCAAAGACAAGTATCCATAGAAGTTGTTAAAAGAAACTGCCTCTCCTAAAGAGAAGGGAGCTGCATCTACTATTCCCTGTATACATAATCTTTCATATCTAGTGATGTTTAGTTGTAGTGATGCTGGCTACTTTGAGGAGGAAGCCCTAAAAGCTTGCTATCAACAGGCTGTAGTTATGGAGCCATATACCAGGAGGCTTGCTTCTTTCCCATTGATCATAGTCTTGGGTATTTGCACTGACAGATTCTCAAAAGAATACTTAACATATGTGTCCTGTGGTTTTTTGTCTTCTGCCTAGGATGCAATCTCAGAGGAAGCAACCATGAAATATTTGCCATGTAGCATTTGTCTCCCTTATGCAATCTCAAAAGTGAGTTGCAGCATGACAATTCTCAATCCTTACAGCTTGGGAGAGAAAGTTGGATAGGAATAGCTGTATGAGTTATGTAGGAATAATCAGGCCCATTAACAGACTCTACTCATCAGCTCAGAGGAGCAAAACATTGCCTGCATACCCCAGAGTGTGACATTCTAGTCCCATTCGACATCAGACTCCCAGGCATTCAGGAAACCAAATAATAGGTGAGCTCAGACAGAGAGATTCAATTCACATCAGGTTAGAAAGAATGAGAATTAAGGTTTCTCTCTTGATCAAGAATGAATGCTTCCTAAGTGGAGCTCTGTATAGTCTCCAGGAAACTCATGGCCTTGTGAAAAGGCATATTGTGTAAATGAGACATTACAGGTCAGAGAGCTGGGAGAGAAGGCACAACATAGGGCTGAAATGTGGCTCTTTTGATCCTCTCATGTTTTACCTCTAATTACATGTGCAGACAGCACCACACACAAACTAAGATAATACACTATCCTGTGTTTCATGGTGGCAACAAAAACCTCCCCTCCCCCAAATATGTCTTTCCAGCTAGGTGAATGTAATACTCTGTATGATTTATGAACTTGCTCACAACACACAGTAGAGTGAGTTCTCTTGGGGTGCTCACGGTTCACAGTGGATGGTGTTTTCCCTTGTTTTTCCATATTCTTTGTCTGAAGCAGCGGAAAGCCTCATAAATTGCAGGTTGCTTAAGGAATCAGAGGCAAAAGGTTACTGCTGATGGTGGAGAAACTGTTTGTAGGAAATGGAACACAAGGTTCAGCAGGGCAAAGGATTCCACTCAATTTCCAAAAATATACAGTGTGATTAGAAACAGCTTCATGGCTCAGCCAACATCTCCCAGGGCCACAGCCACTGATAGCACAAGCCTTGGGAAGAGTACAGTTCGTATGGAGGCCAACTGCCCCCCAGCAAGCACTGCAGCTGGATGTGACAGTCCCTCCAAGTGGCATGTATATCTCGTCCATACCACTTACAAGACACTTTTTTAATGTCATGGTGCAGACAGGACTGTCAAAAAGGAAGAGCTGCTCTACAGAAATAGTATCCTCCTCTCTCTGGAGTAACAAGGGATGCCAAAGATTTCTGTAAAGTGTGTCTGTCTGTCCTGGAGAAACTTCTTCTTTCACTGACAAGCAGCCAAATGTGGGAAAAAACCTCTGTCATCAATGTGCAGCAATGCTCCCATAACCGTTTCAGAGAAGAGTGGTGAATACCGTGTCCAAATGAAGCCACTGGGGGAAATTAAACTGCTTGTAATGACCTAGATTGGAATTTGGCTGCAACACTGGGTCTAATGACTTGCTCTCCTGTGGAAAGTGGCAGGGGATCTTGTCAGAGATGATCAGCTCACAGCCACCCTGCAAAGGAAGCTCCAGCACGGTGCCCCTCAACGCCGTCCCATGACACTGCTTACAGCAGATTTAAGTTTGGGCTTGATGGGGAGAGCAAGGAAGTTTAGGCAGAAGAATAAGCAAAGACATGAAGTTAGAGGCCACAAAAGAATATGGGAGCTTTTGTTTACTGTAGCATGTACATGAGGGCCTAAAAGCTTCTAAATTAGGTGCTTTATGATATGGTCAGATGATCACAGGTGAAGCAGTTTGTGTGTTTTAAGAGGTACTGCTCATTACTACAGATTTCCAGTGCTCAGCTGGGCCATGGTAATTGACTGGATGTGTGCTCCTAGTCCAATGCAATGGGAAATTTGATTATTTTCAGGGTGCTGGTCACCACCTCCTTCTTACTAACTCTGAAAATAGTATTCATACTCAATCAACATGAGATTCTTCAAACTTAGGTATTTCTATACATAAGTTCAAATGTGTTTCTGTACATTGGGTATAGTTTGACCCATTTGTAGGTCATGTGATTTAAGTATTAAATGTTATCTAAAGAGAATGGTAGAACCTTTTACAGAAGGAGATGTGCAAGCACAGAGATCTTCTGTACCATCTGCAAACACAGATGTGATCATCTGTACCAATGAATATGAATTAGCCATCATCAATGGGCCTGATGCTCAGCATGATCCACTAAAGAACTACAAATCTCATCATCTGAAGTAATTTCTGGGAGCTCTGGGCCTGGGCCACCTATATGGTCCCTGTGCATAGGATAACTCAGCCACAAATGCCATCATGCATTACATCTCAGGACATACAGAAAGATTGAACCAACCTCCAATAAAATCTTTGAAAAAAGAACAGCAAAACTCCCACGTGCTGAGTCTGGGCTGCCCATAGGAACTATTGTCTCAAGCTAGACAGATGGCTTCTAGACTGGCTTGCTGCCGAAGCAGTGAAACCTCCTTAAATGCTGCCGAGAATTATTTTCTTACATTCTTGCTCTTGAATGAGTCTGTAGCTATACAAGGTATCACACATTTTGGGCTGCAGTGATTAATTCTGCCCAGGTGAATAGCACTCATCTGCGCTATGGCTGACTGCTTGTTTCTTAGATTGAACCACTAACTCCCATTAATATTCAGGCATATTGAATTCAAATGTGTCGTTCCCTCCCAAATGCTTGTCGGCAATGGATTTGACTTGGAACGCTTGCACAAAACAAACACTACAGGGAATGCAAAGAGTCCCTCTTTTTATTCTGGTCAGAACCGAGCAGAGAAGGATTCTCAGCTATTACCAGTGAGAAACCACTGACAGGCAGACGTAATGGAGATAGAGGTTGTGTACGTGTGTGTGTGTGTTGGGTGAAGATGCTGTGGATTTACAGCCACAGTGCTGGGCCTAAGCCCCTCCAATAAAAATATACCCAGAATTTCTTAATGCTGCACAGTACTTCCCATGCTGAAAGCATGGGCTGAAGCACGGGCAGCTGGGTGGCTGGAGGAGGGGGAAATTACGTTTATTTCTTCCTATCAGATCGTTCTACTTTACGAGAGTTATCTGCTGCACTAAGCAAATATTTAAATAAGGTGGCCCAGAGAATATTACAGGAAGATTTACTACAATGCAGATCTCATCAGAGATTCATGGATTTTAGGGCCTGAAGAACATGTAACAATTGCTATTTTTATTACTAATTCGTATTTATTATTGCAGCAGTGTCTGGAGCCATCCACATTGAGGAACCCCTTGGACAGACTGGCTGCCAACCTGAGACAGCTGATGGGATAGGACAGGCAAGAGGTGCACTGCTGGCTGATACCTGCCTGTCCCACATCAAAACATCACACCCTGCACCAGGCTGATAATGGGGCAGCTACAGCTCCCTGTAGCACTATCCACTGAGATAAATCTGCCTTTGGCATCTAGACATAAATTAGAAGCTTGTCCCTTGTTCCCAGATTGCATATACCCTAAGAAAACCTGTTTCTCTGATTTTCTGCATGAAAAAGGCTGCAGATTCCTCTGGTTTATTAATGTCTTCTCCACAAAACCAGGAATGAGATGAGGAATTTAGTACCAACAGTGACACCATTCTGATTTAGAATAGAATCATAGAATCATAGAATAATTAAGGCTGGAAAAGACCTCTTAGATCATTGAGCCCACCCTATGACCTACCACCACCACTCAGCTAAACCATGCTACTAAGTGTGGCATCCAGTCTTTTCTTAAACTCCTCCAGGGACAGCTACTCCACCTCCTCCCTGGGCAGCCCATTCCAATGTTTCATCCTCCTTTCTGTGAGGAAGTGCTTCCGAATATCAAACCTAACCCTCCCCTGGTGCAGCTTCAGGCTGTGCCCTCTGTCCAGCTAGGGAATGCTTCCTTGGAAATCTCTTTTTCCATCTTGGCCTCCAGGCTGGACTCTGGGTGATGTCTGCCTCTCCAGGGGACTATCTCGCTGGTTCTCCATGCAGACTTTAGGCTCAAACAAACCACTGCTCAATTTTTCCTTTCCACAGAAAGAAAACAGTACCGAGAGGGGATAATTGGTCTTGCGTGTGTATCTCGATTGCCCTCTAGTGCTAAACTGCACCCCTGGACTAGACCTGCTCAGGCAGGATTTCAAGCTGCCAAGAGAATTCAATTCACATTTAGGGTTTTATTTTGTTAATTAAAATACTTATTGATGACTGGAAAGAATTTGCCAGCTAGCCAAGAATCAGTATCCTGAGTCAAATGACAGAATAGCAGTTTGAGAGAGTGATTTCATCAGCAGCCAATGGGAAATTGAACTCCCTAGTGCAGATTATTCCATCAGAATGTCCAAGGCAGTTTGTTAAGACTGTAAAGGAGCTGCCAGCTACTTGCAGCATTAAACATACTGCATCCTGGAGAATTCAAAGATCTTTAATGTGTTAGATCAGTCAATATCAATTTGTCACCTTCAGAAAATACACAGGCTGTTGTCTTCATCAGACTCCGTGTTAAATACCTTTCCCTCCCAAACTAGCAGCTCTCCATCTACAGTGTCAACTGTAGTGCAATGTTTAATACCTCAGAGCAAAATTAACTTTCTTCTGTTATATATGCTGGAAGCAAAGAACTGGCTTTAAATAAATCTTCGTGTCTAGATTGTCATTATTAGACTTCAGAGTTAAAATAGGTTGGCAAAACAAAATTGCTTGCTTTTAGACTGCCAGTGGTAGGCTAATCACTAATATTGCTTTTGGTGAGTGTAAGTATTTCCATAAGAATAAGCTTCAGCTGGAAGGGAACTGTCTCATGTTAGAGAGAAGATCTCCTCTCCCATGCCCATTTCCAGACTCAAATACATGCTTGGAACACGCCCTACATCAGTCCCACTTTTCTTGGAAAAATATTCTCTTCGGTCAGGAGTTAAATATCTCATTGAAACCTTGTTTCCTCCAGCCCTAGTACCTAACCAGGCTTACCAGGTCAGTGTGAATAACAAGTAAACTGCAATGCTAAAGTAATTCCTGGAAGACTATTCTTCTTAAAGGTGAAAATTAATGAATTTTCATGAAGGTGTTTCTATTTTAATCATGTTTGTGTAGCATGAATCATCCTGAGTGCTCCAGAATGTTTATAAAAGCAAATTATTATGAATTTATTTTGGTTTTACATCAAATATAACAGAATCATAAAGACAGGGAATAAGACAGTTCTGTCTTAATATCATGCAGCACATGACACCTTCCTATTTCAGTTAATTTGTTCAAATACTGTTCAAAACTTGCTAAAATTAGTGAACAAATCAAGTATCTTATGTCCTTCTTATTATTTAATTGTATTCACATATCTCTGTATTTTCTGTAAGCTTCTGTGCAGAGGGACAGTGGTTTTCCAGTACATGCTGTGCTTTCTGGAAGTCATGATTGTTATCTGGTGGCTTGTGAAAAAGAGGAGAAATATATGTGTGTTTCAGACATAATACCCGATTTCTTAAAATGAGAATGTGGGCAAAGAAAGCCCTAAAACCTCAGGAAATGCCTTTTGTATTTGCCATGCAGCAAGTGGACAATCTGTACATCGCACACCCTAAAATCCCCACATATATTTAACAACAGTGGCCTCTGGTGGAGTTTTGGCTGAGTACTAATAATTTACTCGACGTTGCAGACATCTGGGCTTGATGATAGCTCTGAGGTTATGGATTGGAGCTCAGGAACACACCTCTAAGCACTGGTGCTTCCAAGTAGGTACGATACTGGCCTTTCATTAATACTGACCCTATTTTAGCGTGTGCCTCAGTGTGTATTTAATGCTGGCGTTCCTAATGACTAGGAGATTCATGGACGACTCTGCCTGAATATGCTCCTTCCTTCGTCTTCATTCTAATATGTTCAAAAGACTTATTGCTGGCATGGGAGTCCGGTCAGGGCTTTTCTTTTTGCCCAGACTTTGATTTATACCCACTGGATAGGAATTTAGCTCTCAGTCAGATTTCTGCATCTCTGCTACATTTACTAAAAATTCAAAAGTGACTGGGAGATGGGAGGGAAACAGAAAACTGTTAGAGACAAGGAGAGAGAGAAAAGCAGCTGCCTTTTTATTCCACTAAAAATCTTCTAGGATTAGTGAACCACCCCAGCTACTTTCTTAGGCTTTGGTTTGGCAACCTGTTCTCATTTAATAGGCATGTAAGCATATGCTTACCCTTAAGTACCAGTTTACATCCCATCTGGCTCAAGTCAACTACTCGCGTATGTGCTTTTTCTAAGGGCAACCTATGCATCTGCTAAAACTCTTTGCCAAATTGCAGTCTCCATTTCTTGTTTGGAAATCCAGACTGATGTCTGTGACTTAGATCCATGCCTTGCAAGACTTAGTCCAGGACTTAAACCATTAGTTCACACTGCTTATAATACTCACCCACACCCTTTTACATTTTAAAACACGTTATGATAGTAGCAGAGCTTCATTTGATATTATCACTGCAATATAGTTGTAAGTAGCTGATCAAAGTGAAATGCATTCTGCTTAATTAGCTTTCCCAGTGACCTGAGAATGCTACCATGAGAAATCGTCATGCGTCACTAAGGCCTCATGTGTTTGTAAAAAGATATATACCTCTCCCAGCATTAAGGATACTGTCAGCATTTGCCCTCCAGTCTGGCAGATATCTGGGACATGAAATACATTTCATGATACGCTATTCTTTACTCAGCCAGTACTTAATGACTGGAGCTTCAGGCCAAATACAGAATCCTAAAATGAGGCCATCAACATCACCCAATTACTGCTGTTATTAAAAATGCCAAGTGTAATCATAATAATAATTAGACACTTATTATGCAGCGCTGCCTAAGGAATATACTCTATGTGTGTAAGATGTCATGCAAGTCCTATTAGTAGAGCTAGGCAACCTCACCACCTCCACATTACTATATGAGATAAAATTGCATTTGAATGTGATCTGCCTGTGTCAATCCAGTTCTCTCAGTCTTCCACCTTCTCAGGGTTTATTTTTGTTTTTTTAATACTGCAACTGGTTATACACTCTTTCAGTTTACGTTCTACCACTAATGCCCTCCCAGAGACTGAGCATCTAGAGAAATATCTCCCTTTGATCTGTTATTTATTATCAAACAATTATCCAGACAGACAAGTTACATCCACGGTCAGTTGGTGCCTCACATGCCAGAAGAGCAGTGGTCCAGAAGAGAAGGAGCGCACTCAGTACCAGATGCTTTTTATTGATTTCAGGCAAATACTTCCCCATCCTTGAAGTTCTGTTGGCCCATCTGTAAAATGGGCGTAAAAATCACAGTCTTCTTTGTGAAAATGCTTGAGTGTAAGTCACAGAAGTGTGCTAATTATAAATGTACTAGTCATAAGTGTGCTAATTATGTTGAAGACTATCATATCTATGGTTAATCCATTGCCAAGTTACTATTTGAAAGCCAGGTTTCCAGTTCCTTCCAAATGTAAAGGAAGCTGATACAGCTCTTTTGTCCCAATCTGCTGCACTGCATACTAAGCGTAATCTCTGGTTTTGCAACATTCTAGCGAAATCACAGCTTTTGAAAGAGATTAGATGGTGTAACACAGCTCCAGTGATCATTCAGTCCTGGCATCTGTTTTATTACTTTATGTATTGTGGAATTAAGAGAGATTATCTTCTAATTATTCCCTGTAGTCTGCAAGACAGATGGAAAAAAAAGCAAATTGTGTTTTATCACCGTGTGCTCAAATTTCAATCTCTTTTCTGGTCATTGTCGCAGAGTGACAGATGTATAGGAATCACTTGCAGAGGAGATATGGATCTGTAAGACAAGGGTCAATAGAAGGGTCACATAGATCATGCCTGCATGACTGGCCACAGCATATTCAGATCATCAACAGCTCTTACATTAGCTTTCTTTTTCCAGCATGAGTCTAATGGTCAGGAAAGAATACCTGTGGAGTCCAGTAAGATCAGGTGGTCAATCCCACCCAGTAATGACCTCCAGCAGAAGCTCTCTCAGAATAGTTTATAGACTATATCTGAAATAATACCTCTGTAGTCAGAACTGCTGTACTTGCTGATGTCTTAACATTATTTTCTGTTTCATTCTTGTATGTGCCAGGACTGTGTTTTGCCTATGAAGCATGCCTGATGGCAAGGCCAAGGGAGGTCTCTTGGAATCCATATTCCCACAGAAGCCACACAAGCACAAGTGGCCTTTGGAAAAAGCACTGGCTTATGTTTAGAAAACTGCCTGAACTGGAAAAAGAAAGTGAGGAGAAAGCCGTGGTGAGGCCCGCATATCATCCTCATGGATAACACTGGTACACCATGAGTCAGCTCATAGGTGGGTGGTGGGCTCAGTGAGTCTATAAAACTTTTGCAATAAGGGCTCTGAGTCCCTTATCATAAGGTGCATGCATGTATTCAAAGCAAAGGTGGGCTGTTGTGATAGATCACTTTTTCCGGTAGTGAGAAGAGCAAAAAAAGTCCCTTTTTCCTCCCCTCCCTCCCATCCTCCTGGCTCCATACCCACAGACCTCCTGCCAGTGCTGGAGCATTGTTTCCCTGAAATAGCCACACTCTTTAACAAGTCACGCTTTCCTTGCTTGAACCTATTGTCTGTAAACCACTAGTGCAAACATAGCTTGGTCCAACTGGAATCAACCTTGCAACCTTGATATCTATTTTTGGAGTTTGTTTTCTCTCCCAGCCACCTGCTCTGCCTGATTTTTCTTGGATATCATCAGCCTGGAAAGTGAATTTAGGCCTATCCTTTGATTTTCTTCCAAGCTTTCCATTGGCTCAGTCACAATCTCTTTGATTTTCCAAATGGAGAAATGCTCCACATGGACTTGAGGTAGAGGTATCTTCCTTTGCCTAATTGTCTGTTGCAAAATAGCTCCTACTTTGCTGTGGCTACACAAAATGAAACACTGCTGCAGGGGGACTAGGGAAGAAGAGCAAGAGGGAGGGTTTCTATGATGGCAGGGCCCAGATGAATCTAACCATGAGAAAAATGTGGCAGGGAAAACAACAATCCTAAAAGAGAGTGAGAGAAAGATTCACCTGGGGAAAATGCTAGGTTTATAACTAAAGCGTTTCAGCTGAGTCCAAATGTGGTCCTGAATAGAATTTCAGCTGTCCCTGACCCTTTCTGCCCAAAACAGGGAGTGAAGAGCTGACCATGGGGTATTCCTGCTTTTTCTTCTCAGGCAGAAGCTGCTAGCTCAGGGCCCACACTCACCAAGTACATCCCCAGAGGGAGGGAGCTTGTCTGAATGTGCTAATCCTCAAAGTAATGATGCATCCTGCGAGTTTCATGACTTCAAACACTGGGAGGGGAGGGGGTAATTAGCGCCCCATTGGACGTAGTAAGCTGTCAACGCTAATGCTAGTTCTGAACACGCAGCTTTTATTGGGTCATGAGGAAATGGTGTGGGGTTGGTAGAGAAGTCTCTGCTCAGCAGGAACAGGAGAAAAGGGCCAAATTAAATGTTGTAGTGAAATATCAACAAAATAGTAGCCAGTTTGGGGAAGGCTGCGTTCATATTCAGGCCTGAACGTAGCTGCAGCGGCAATGGTGGGCCTCGTGGAAGGCACCACCTCTTAGTTCCTTATCCTTTCTTAGTATGGGACTTTCACAGAGGGTGGACAGCCCTGACCAGTGGTTAGACCTAAGCCTGGGGTCAGCATGGAGGAGGGAACGAGGGCAAACAAAGATCAAGAACAGGAGCCAAAGAGTTTGTAAGTCAAAACCAGAAGGGAACACAGAGATCAGAAGCCAGACGGAAGCTCAGGAATCCTACAAATGCTGGGTGCTGAGCAAGGAGCAGTCAAGCCTCAAGCAAGACCCAGGCATGGCCCTTGGACTCAGGAGTCAGCAGAGCTCCATCCAAGAGTGACACTGAGCCACAGGAGCAATCAGTGGGAGTCTCTACACACCAGGCATTAACCCAGCTCAGAGGCCAGCACCTCTCTGGGCAGGTTGATCAAGGCCATAGCTCTAAGGGGGCCTGCAGGACTGACAGCTCATGCAGAGGCTGGAGGTGGCCAGGTAACCACCTGCTGATCCAGATATAAACTTCAGACATAGGCCCAGTGCCATGAAAAATAAAACATGGCATTAACTAGTGCTGAGAGAACTCAGCGCTGTGTCAAATGCTTTTTTCATATTATCCCTTCGGCTAGAACATTGAGCAACAGTTTTCTGAGCCAAGCAAAGAGACGCAGATTTTGATGACCCAGTTGAGCAATAAAAGTAAGATACATATGAAAACCCCATTAACAGCTGAAATACACACACCACTTACAGCTTCTCCACAATGATCCTTGTCCTCTCCCTTTGCCGCATGCACCCAGACCATGCAGAAAATAAGCAGCACCTATGTGCCAGGCCTTTTCTAGTATCCATTCTGCTTCCTGTCTCTAGGAGTTGAAAGCTCCTTCCTAATCATTGCACCTTCTTTGCAGTGTGAAAAAAGCCAAAGGAATGTCCTGTCCATTGGAAGCTTCTGCCCACTGTGTGACATGGCTTCCTTTAGAGGAAAACTGCACAGACTGTGGACCAAAAATGCCCTGTTTCTAAAAGAAGACTGACCTGTTGCTCAGTTGCTGGGAAGTAAATGATCTATGAAAAAGAAAGCACTTCAGAGTATGTGATTAAAGGAAATCATTTATCCAGGCAAACGTTAGGAGGCAGCTTGATCAAGATCTATAAGAATCTGTTTCCGAGTCTGGAGAAATACCGTTTCAGCCAAGAGTGATGTCCCCAACTCTGATGAAGTCCTTTGACAAGTATTTGGCAGAAGTTTGAAGAGCAGATCACACAGGTTTGCCAGATCCTTGTGTTCTGCCAGCTGATGAATTCAGCCTGCTGACAGCTGAAAGAGCAGGGTGGTTTGCAAGACAGCAGCAAGGTGTATCAGCAGAGCGATCTGCCATACAAAATGAGTGGCTCAGAAGGCTGCAGCAAAGGGAAACTGTGTGCACACAGATGTAGAAGATGGTGGAACTAGAATGAAGCAGGAGGAGAGGATAATCAGGGCACATCAGAGGAATAACAGCATGTGAGATCTGAGATCGTTTTAAAGAACTTTAGGTGGTATCTTCCAGAGCAAAACCACCTTTTTCTAAATGAGAACCAAGAAAGTATTCTCACACCAGATACCATCTTTAATTTATTCTATATGAGCTCCTTTTGGGGTGGGGAGAGAAAGTTGTTTAAGATGAAAGCTACTCGTTTAACAAAATGAAATATTATTATATTAAATGCCACAAGAGTATGGTGTCCAAAAAGATATTTGATTCCAAACCATGCTGTTCGTGGAGGCCAGCGTTTACTTGGTTCTCTTTTTAAAAAGAAAAAACAAACTCATTTTGCAAGTGTCAATCACAGCCCATGATTGTTATCTCATCAGGTTCATGTCAAAGCCTCTACTGAATTGTGCTACACAGGACATTGGAAGCCCTCCACAGCAGCTCACTGTGGGCCAAGCAATGATGTGAGCACAGAATAGGTACCCAACACGATTCATTTACTGAACTAGACTTTCACATACAACTCTGATGAGTGCAAAAAGAATTCAGTATTGACAGACCCATCTATGCATACCAGACTCAGGCTGCCTTCATTTTTCCAGTTAGAAACCAGAAATCTAAACCACATTTCTATGTGTATTTGGCTTTCCAGCTGAAGTGAGCACTGTATATCATCTGTTTTAATGGTACAGCTCAGCGTGGGAGACTCCCAAACACAGAACTGCTCTGGAACAAAGTTATCACTGACTTTATGAGGTATTTGTACAACCTTGCATCTGCAATTAAAGCAGTTAAATGAAATTAATCATAAACTCATAGATTTTAAGGCCAGAAGGGACCTTCTTGATTATCTTGTCTGATTTCTTGGTCTGGCATAACATAAGCTGGAGAACTGCACCCTGAGGAACCACTGTCTGGCCCAGAGTATCTACTTAGACTAGAAAGAACACGTCTTTCAGAATACACCCTTTCCTTCCTAGGCCTTCACAGCTCTAGATAAGGGTACCACTGAAGATTTCTTAGTGTTGGGCTTCAGCTTTGAGCAACTACAAAAGGGTTTGGTAAAACAGACCAATAAATGTTTCCTCTCATATTCCTGCTTTCTGTAAAGATTCTTACACTCAACTTACTCTATAACCTCATCTCTGTTCAAGTAAATAACCTTTGTTCATTTGAATGCTCACGATTTTGGTCATCTTGAATACAGTTAAGTTACTCTAGATCCAAAAGAAATGTCTCCACTGCCTATTTAGTAGTCACAATTCCTGGTTATTCTTGCCACTGAACTATCTACAATTATGCCACACAAAATTGGCATGGATCTGTCAGATCCAATGAAAAAAGAAGAAAAAAAAAAAGCCCATCTAACCCATTTAATTTAGTTCACTTTTGCACAGCCCCTATGCAAAGACACCTGTGGTTTTTCTAGTCAATCAGAATAATTTGTACAACATTGCAAGCAAAGTTACCCCATCTGGTAAACTCCTTGCTGAACAAGGGTGTATTTATTGTTGCTATGTGATTGCTTAATCCCTTCATGTTGTTTGTGATCTGGTACTGGATGAACGTAACTGAAACAGAGTGTTTAATTACATTCACAGGCTTTTGATGCTCTTAAGAAAGGAGTGAAAAACACTTGTGGAGTTAAGAACTAGGCTAACAGCATGGAGAAAAGGTAGGTGCTTTTAAGGCTTCTCTTTCTTGAGCATATGGATTAGATTTCCCCACAGGCATCACTGCTAGAAAAAAAAATTAGTCAGACTAGATTCAGAGCAAGTTACCTGCAATGGAACAGCAGCAACTGAGATTGGAGTGAATTAACTGAGACAAATTCCAGCTCTTTCCAAATCAATGGAAATATCTTACTGCATCTTACACTCAAAATTAATTTGAAATATTTATTTATTTTCCAGGGCCAAATCTGTAGTGCAAAAAATATCTTGACACTGAAAGCAAGAGGGGTACAAACATAGCACATTTGAAGTCAGTGTATGGAGTACTTTCTCCTCTGTTGAGTTATTTCAGAGGTATTTCTCTCCCCATTCACGCTCGCAGCACAGTGCAGAAATGTTTCCCTTACATTGTACACACTCCTTTATTTTCATATAGCACACAGGCAGGGGAAATCATGTCCTGATCCTGTACATGACTGCCTTAAACACTTTTATGAATAAAGTGTAAATTATATAGCAAAAACAACCAACAATAAAAAAAAAAAATCAAATTGCTGTAACTTGGTTACAATAATGGAGCTCACTGTTAAATTTTTAAAGACTTAATTCCATCATCCAAACCATTCTGGCTATACTTGAAATATGATAAAAGAAATGACGTTTTCTATTCCATAATCCATTATTCATCAAAGACCAGAATGTAATGAAAACATAAATACAAACATCTGTTTTCAGGTTAGATATTTTTGGAGATCTAATTCCTCTGAA
>WEIS01105361.1:0-11055 GCA_013389965.1 Todus mexicanus | reverse complement strand
GAATCACCATCCCTGGATATGTTAAAAGGGTATTTAGATGTGCTGTCAGAGGATATGGTTTAGGGGTGAACTTTGCAGAGCAGAGTTGATAGTTGGACTCGATGATCTCAAGGATCTTTTCCAACCTCAATGATTCTATGATTCTATGAGGCAGGCACTGAGAGGAAGCAGTGAAAATGTATGGTAAAGTAGAACATTGCAGAAAAGAGGAGCATAAAGAGCAGCCAGTGGGGCCTGTCCTAATGACCTCTCTTCTCTCATTTTGACACATGAGAGAGTGATGACGGAAAAACTGCTGATGCCTGTGTCTCACGCAAGCTTGCAGAGCCAGACTTGAGTTGCTTTCTTGCATCTCTGGAAAAAAACCTCCAACAACCAGCACTACAAACTGAAGTGGCCATCCTGGTTTTTGTCAGCTAGTGAGTTCTGCAGCAGCAGGTGACTTCTATAGTTGCTGATGCAACTTGTGAAAGAGCAGTGCTTGGCTTTGGAAAGGATGAAGTTGCACAGCTGTGCAGATAGCTGGAGTGGAGTTGCGTGGTGCCTCAGTTCATATAGCATAAAGAATGACCTCAGGTCACTCTGATTACACTGCTTCCATCTCACACTCTTCCCCAGCTTGACCCGTGTTCAAAGAAAAGAGGATTTATTTGGAAGGCTCGAGTCATACTTTTCCCTTTCTCCTCCTTTTTTAGCACTGTGTATGCAATCCTTGGGTGGGAACACA
Organism: Todus mexicanus; assembly: GCA_013389965.1. Taxonomy (NCBI): domain Eukaryota; kingdom Metazoa; phylum Chordata; class Aves; order Coraciiformes; family Todidae; genus Todus; species Todus mexicanus. The sequence goes on along the minus strand of WEIS01105361.1, from coordinate 10,328 downwards.
CAAAGACAAGGGAAAGAAATGGCTGAAAAAAAAAATTAATACATCCTCACAGCACGCTTTGGCAGCATAGACCTCGGGACATCATCTGACTAGCTCAAGACAGAAGGACATGGAAGGGACACAGGGCTCCTGGGGCAAATAGCCCAGTGCTCTGGAGAGCAAAGGATAAGGAGCACACAGCTGCCTGTCAGGAGAGCCACTCCAGCATGAGAAAGTAGTAGAGGCTCATGACAGCTCATGTCAGCATCTGTAGTGCTACTTTGGTGTAGATGGGAGAAGGTTTTGACCCGTGCTTTAGGATGAGGACGCATGTACGTGCTCTGGATCAGGGAGCATATTTTCCACTGCTGGTGAGTTAAGGTGCATCCTATGGAGTCCTTACCAGAAGGGCAGGAAGGTGTATGTCCCTGCTCAACAGTCAGGCTCAAATTCTTCTCTCCTCAGATGCTTAAAAATAGTTCAGTACAGTTACTCCAGCAGGATTGCACGATACCGAATTCAGCTTTGGTCAGGATTTTCTGCATGGCCGCAGACTTCATTTTAACTTCCTAGAAGAGAATGCCCCATGGTTATTTTTCCACCTGCTTTTGGTGGAGAAAGGGAAATCTTTTGCAGAAGCTGGGACAAATGTGTAGTATTCAGGGCTTTTCACATCATGTTTCCTTCAAAGCAGGCAGAGGAATTTCTTAATTATTTGGAAACTCATTTGGCAGGTTCGCCAGTGCTAGGCTGTTTAATGCATCAGCCTGTCATACTTCAATACTTTAGACATCACTTAACGTTTTCGATTACACCTGAGATGGTTCACAGAATTTGTTTTGACAGGGCCTAATTTTCTGTTACTAAGCTGCCTGATTTTTTTTCTAATGAAGAATTTAAACCCTGGTCAAAACAAATTTTCAAAATCTCCAAGCCTACAGTTATTCCTAACAGGGTAAGCATTTGCCCTGCCTACTTTGCCTGTGCAGAGTATTTGAATGGTATATTTAACATTATTTTGGATCCTGATTGCAAGTGATGTCACCTTTTTCCAAAGGGAGGGGAGGTGCAGAGTAGCATCGTACCAATCCTAGTCTTATTCAAATCCCCAACTAACTGGAGTAACAATGCATAATCAGCAAGACGTTAAATACATTAAGTCCTAGTATTTTCTGTTGAATTTGCTCCAACTAGGGGAAGAACACGGTGTGGTTTTTGGCAGTAGCTTGTCTGGAAAAGGAAATAAGTGAAACTGTGCTCTCATGTAGAAGGGGATCGGGAACAGTTTCAGGATCTCAGATTTTGTAATGCACTTCTTTAAGAAACTGGAGGCTCAGTGGATGGATACCTGTGCTCATTTTGAGAACAACAAGCTTTTGTGTGTTTTCTGTTCTGATATTTAAAGTCTAATCTCCTACTGAAGTTAAATGGAAATAGAATTTGTGACTCATGACATAGAACACTTATCAAATATCTTCGGTGAACCCACTGTCCAGTTTGAAGCTCTCTGTAGTTGCAGAGCTTTGTCTTCTCCAGCCTTTTCTAGACCTCAGGAGCTGCAGCTGTAAGACTTGTGGCATTCTGGAGATGTTGTTTTAGCATCGCTTCATTTGACAGCGATTTATTGCAGCTATATCTCTTATAAAAATGCTCATCAGTCATGATTTAAAGAATTTTGTGATATTGTGGGTTAAAAAAGTACAAGGTTGCTTACCCGGATTATTATTCGGTACAGTGCTTGTTTTGAATAAGATTTAATATGTGAGCCTGCTGAATGTATTCAGCAACACACATGCACAATGCTGCTATTTTTATTAATAGAAGGTTCACTTGACACAACACACACCAGTGTTACCTTCCTGAGACACAGATTTAGATGGCTTTGAAACCTCCTTTCAGGGTTTAGTGTCTGCTATAGACGTACGATAAAGAGCCAGATTACAAAAAAACCCCCAAACAACAACCAAAACCAAAAAAATCACTGATAGATATCTTTCAGGGGATCTTGGCAAGAGTTGCTGCTATCACCTATACTGTTTCCGATACTGCTTGCATCCCTTGCCACAACCTGTCAAAACAGGTGTATTTATAGACCTTGAGGGACTGAAACAAGAAACCAAATATTTGTATAGCACCTTCCATCCAAGTTCCCAAGGACTGAGGCTCAAAGGATTTGGATATGTTTCCAGGAATTCCTTAGCCATGCTGGGTATTTCTGTGTTCTCTTCAGCAATCTCCTGCTCCTCTATTAGGTCTTAAATTATAAAAAGTTGTGCTCTCTTTTAACAAGGAAATCATCAACAAAATGCTGGTTGGCTTCAGAAAAACTGACAGAAATATTTAAATCCACATCAGAGAAAACTGGAATGAGATCTCACCGAACATTACAAATTAAGGTAAATTAAGAGGCAGTGCATGAGTGTGATTAATTAGAACTACTCTGGTTAAAGAGAAAAAGTACGTGCCCAGTGCTAAGATACTTCTTCGTGCTCTGTCTCAGCAGTAATCAAGCTTTAGGGTGCTAGTGGCTGCCTGCTGCTCATAATGGCCTGGAATAGTTAATGGGGTTGAGCTGTGGAAGAGGAAGAATCCCACTAATTGAGCAACCCTCCTGACACTGGGGTTTGGCAGGACGTTCTCATGGTGAACCTACGCAGGGTGTGCCGCCCTTTGTAGAGTGTGATGCACGGCTCTGTGTGCCTGAGGCTGCAAAAATTAATCATTTTCAGCAGTGTGAGGGAACTTGAATGCATAACATTTCGGGGCTAGTGTAGCAATCGTGCCTTTTCAGGAGATTTATGTTTACTGTATTACAGCATCCCACTTTTACAAAGATTTCCAGCAGTGATGGTGATAAGGAGATACAGCAAAGTGAGCTGAGGTAATGGATGTACTCCTGGGACTATAAAGGATTTCTTTAAAGATGAAGTGCACAGGAAAGGAATATTTTTCACTTAGTTTCAAAGAGAGAGAGATTAATGGAAGTTCAGAGAGGGAGTGTTCAGCTGGATCGATATGTGAAGAAGGTGTCTCTCTTGGCTTAGTCCCAGATGAAAATAGTGGACCATGATAAGAGCATTTCAATTCCTAGTTTGTCCTGACATTATTAAGTGGGAAGTAAAGTGACTCAAGTGTTCAACACACAGGTTGCTAAGGGCCAGCAGATCATAATCCAGGGATTAAAGGAATTGAAATGCAGATCTGCTTTGTTTATGAAATGGCTGTGACAATACAAATAACTTAATCCTCAGAGGCATTATTTCCATAAATGCTTATTCTCAAGCTGCATGAACAACTCTTTTACTGCTGTGAACAGGGAATTGTTCTCTCCTTCCCTTCTTTATGTCAAACAATCAGCTTTCAACCTTGTTGGCACTTGCTCCAAGAAAAAAAAGATCAAAAGTTTTCTGCTGGCTGCAAGCCCTCCACCCTTTCGAAATGTTCTATTGACCGTGAATGATTTTTTTCTTTGGTGTCTTTAATCAGTAGTAGCAAAAATTTCAAATGAGAGAAGTTCTGGTTGTACGTGAAAGAAAGGGTGCTTTCCTGGGGGAATGTGTACTCTTCCACAAAATCTGGTGGCATGGAGACTGGGAAACTGCCCAGAGCTTGTGCCAGCTGCAGCCTCATCTCCAAAACTATTGGATTTGGCTGGTAGTACCAACACTTCACATCCCTTCCCATCCACCCCTTTTTAAACTCACTCTGAGACGTACTGTCTTGTACCTTTGTCCAGCAGCTGCTTGTTTTTGTCCACAAATATTTTCCAAATTCCAGGCCTTTCAGTTAAATTTGTGTAACCTGGTGAAGAATGACAATGATGCTTCCTACCGAGGATGATGGTCTTTATATCATGGGAAGGAAGGAGATTTTGTCTTTTGCTTTTTCAGTTTGCAAGGACGTTCTTGAAAAATTAATTTGACTATGAAACAAATATTATTTTTCTTTTTTCCTTCTTGATATGGCCTCTCTTCTGCATTTGTCATTGTAGGCTGCAAGTAGCAAGAGAGCTCTCTTGGTTTTCAGTAGAAGGAAAATTGATTTGTACTATGTAGCTTTTACATTATTGGAAATATCATCAGTTCATGGAATATTCACTGTATCAGCAGCCTTGCGTCTAATGAGATTGTTGGGATTCTGTTCTCTGAGCTGGAGTAAAACCTTTGAAACATGTTAACCACAATTTGATTGGAAAGTGAGGGAGCTTTAAGTAAACTGCATATTTTTGAATTTCCTGGGCAGCTGCCTTTCTCCCTTTGATGTACCGTGCCTGGTGATGCTGTTAATGAAATGCATAATTATGTGTTATATAATAAAACAGAGCTGAAATGAAGGTGCCTAATAGATTATAATGATGTGGAGGCCTGAGAAACTCAGGACCATGGGGGTTGTTGAAAAGTGCCTCTGGTGACAAAGAAGATATTTAAAGAGGTTTGAATAACTGTGCTAATAACTTAATTGTGGTCTGTGTGTGTGTAAATGACATTTTCCAAGATTTTGTATATAGAGAGAATATTTTTTAAAAATAGGTGCAATTTACTCTGCTGCTGATGGATGAAGTGTCAGCGCCGAGTGCTTCCAGCACCTATTAGCACTGCTGGCTTTGCAGAGACGGGTGCCCTAGGCAAAGACATTTTTGGCACAGGCTGCTTCACCCGTAGGATCAAAAGGAGGAAAAAAAAAATCTGGCAATATTCACAGAGAGTAAATTGCATCCTAAAGAGCAGCCCCTAAAATGCAGGCTTGGAATGAATATCAATAAATGAAACATCACATCTAACGTCTGAAGAGTTTTAGGCTTTTGGGGGCTGCCCCTAACTTCCCCCCCTTCCTTTCTCTGCTTTTGTCACCTTTATTTTATCTCTCCCTCTGTAACACTCTGTGTATAATTCATTACTTTCTTAGATTCTTTAGGAACTGGTTTGAATGATGGGTATTTGTAAAGGAGAGGCTGCGTAACCTTCCAGTCCTGGACCACATGGACTCCTAATAGTGCTGAGCAGTGGCTGGGCTTGCTTGGCTACCATTCTGGACTTACAAGGGCCTGTCTGCTGGGAGAATGAGCATGAAGGGAACTCCCGCATGAATTTACAGCCTGCTAGTTACTTGGCATCAATTCCCTGGGTGGATGCTTCTCATACGTACTAAGAGTGCTTTTGTGCAGGTTAGCTTTAAGAGTCTTTTCGGGTGAGTTTGGTGAGCTCCTTTTTGAAGGTAAAGTAGGTTGGTTTTTACTTCTTGAGCACCAAGGGTACCCAAATAGGCAGTTAGTGCAGAGTAGCTACTATGCAGTAAATTCACACCCAAGCTCACCCAGCACTAACTTCCTCATGTAGGCGGGTCCCCAGGCCCTGCACTTTGTCTCTCTCAGCACGGAGCAGATGGCCCTGCTTGAAACAGGGAATACTAATAAAGCCTTTTGAAGAGCACATATATGCGTGTGTGTACGTTTGTGTGTACCCATCTGTTTATATAAGATGACTTGAATCTATCACAGTACTTGCGTTAGTTTGTGCGTGCTTGATTTTTATCAAGATGCCTTAAGGAGAACTTTGCTGCTGCATCATTATCATCCTTGTCAGTAATGGACTTAGAGTTTAGCTGCAGGTTTTGGGCAGGTTTCGATGAATTCTTCCTTTTTCTTTGATGCTAAGAGCAGCATACTTTTTGTTTTTCTTACATGAGTGATATTTTGTGTGTGAATCTTTCTTTGTTGCAATTTCCTTCCCCAACATTTCTTATTTGATCTCTGGAATTTATTCTTTTATTTGATATGCTTTTATAGCTAATAAATGTTCTCCCACAACTACAGAACCCCCAGTAGGAAGGAAACAAGGTTTTCTCTCGCTCTCTGAACATTTGAACATGAAATCAAGTCAATTTTTCAATAAAAGTTTTGTTTTGGGCTGGGTTTTGTAAATGACTAGATCTATAATTAGTGTACACCTCATCTTAAGGTCACATAAATGAGTAAATTTTCATGCAAAGTTTTCTTGAAATTTTATAAATTATTTTACCTGTTCTTCATGCTCTTGCTTCAAATATATCCATGCTTCAAATACATCATTGATCTCTAAGTCACCTGCAGATTTGCTTCATGTTTTTGCTTTAGTATTGCCTATTTTAAAAAAACCCGCAAACTTTCATATCACAAAAATTACCTCTCCAGTTTCCATCTGTAGCAAGACTTCAGGACAGCAATATCAGCTCTGTTTTAGCCAAAGCTTAAATTTACTTACATACAAGATATATTACTCAAAATGCTTTTAACACATTTTACTTTGATGACCTCAGCCACACTAGCCTGACAAAGATAGACAGCATTTCTGCCTGGCAGGCGTTAACTCTTGAAAGAGGTGAAGTCCAGCGCCAAACCCAGAGGTGCTTGCTCCGAATATGTAGAGAGGAGCCACCCCCCACCAGATCCCAGTGCTCGGGAGGGCTGCAGGACTGGGGAAAATCAGCACAAGCCTCAGTGTTTCTCAGTAGCAGATGTAGAATGTTGCTGAACGTTTGCAACAATAAAGGATGAGGTCCTGGGCCAGGACAGTTTGACTGTTCCTGCTAGAGGATGGGAAGGTAGGAGAAAGGGATAAAAAGGGATGAAAAACACAGAGGGGAGCCTGGAAAACCAGGCTCTGGTTCTTGCTGTTCTGGAGGTATTCTGTATATGTTAAAGCAATCACTTGAGAGTGTTTTTTAGTCTTTGAGTTTCAAGAGTTTTTAAATTTGGAGTTTTTGAGTGCTTTTATAGCTTTTAAAAGTGTTTTTATATTAATTTTTAAGGTTCATTTTATTCCAGAATAGTTCCCCATAGCAAGATACTTAAAAAAATCCCAGCCAACCTTAAAAGAAATCCACAACAAAGGAGTCTCCACCTGTGTGAATGAGTTGTGGCAGATATGATGAAGCAATTCTTAAAATCCCACAGTCGCTGTTTTCCTTTCAACTGACATGTTCCTGGTGATTTTAAATAAAACAGTTGAATACTGGGTTTAAAGAGACATTCAAAGAATGCTGTGGCATTATTAGAAATCCCTGGCTATGTGTGAGCAGAAAGGAGTTACATGACCATGTCGTACAGGGCTGACCATGCCATACGAGTCACTTGTTGGGATATACTGTAAACCATCCCGGATCTTATCTTTCCAAACCCAGAAGGGAGACAGAAGGAGGGTGACAGTATAAGCCTGGATAAATTTGTTACAGCTTATCAGGCAGAAATGTGTTTATTGGCATTCTTTGAATGTAAATTCTTGGAGTACTTAACAATCTCTGGCTAATAAGGTCTATTAAATGGCAACGTGCTGCGATTTACTTTGTCTGAATTGATGAGAAGCTTCTGGGCAAAAGCCTCTTAGTGTTATGAGGGAAGTTTGCATATTTAATCCCAGGATAACTGTTAATGAATAGCCCTTTTTAATAGGATGCAATGGTAGGGGAAATAGTGGGAATTGAAAGGAGATAGCAGTTTTTACTAAGGCAGTGTAAAGAGAGAGTATTTCTGTGCAGTCATTTTCATCATGAAAAATATTTGACTTTATTGTGAGTTGGGCATAGACAGTATTAAGTGCATTTACATCACTCTTTACTTTGGGGTTGTTTAGCCTGGAGAAAAGGAGGTTCAGGGAAGACGTTCTTGTTCACTACAACTACCTGAAAGGAGGTTGTAGTGAGGTGGGGGGGGTCAATTTCTTCTCCCATGTAGCAAGCGATAGGAGATGAAACAGCCTCAAGTTGTGCCAGAGGAGTTTTAGACTTGATATTAGGAAAAAGTTATTCACAGAAAGGGTTGTAAAGCACTGAAATAGGCTGCGAAGGAAGTGGTAAAGTCACCATTGCTGGAGGTATTTAAATGACATGTAGGTGTGGTGCTGAGGGTTTAGTGGCGACCTGGCAGTTCTGGGATAATGGTTGGACTTTATGATCTTGAAGGTCTCTTCCACGCAGAATGATTCTATATGTCTATGATTTGTGTATAAGGATTCACTCAGAGTTCAAAGGCCATTTTATTTGTTTGCATTGTTAAGTCTCTGCCACCAAGGCTGTAAGAGATTTGCAACAGCAGGTCAAGCGAACTTCATCTATGTTTGCTCTGCATTGAGCTGACTATACAGCTCTGGTGGCTGCATCCATCTGTGGAGGCAAAACTGAATAGCTGAAGGAGGATAAAGTATTAAAACATTCTACATATTTTGATGCTCCTCTGACCATACCCTCAGTACGTAGGAAGAAAATGCAAGTGTACTTGGGAAAAAGGTTTTAGGTGAGATACCATATGTTTCTTTGCAACTGATGCTGCAGTGCCACATGCATAGATCTGTGATCGTGGGGACATGGATGTTGGGGCCATGCCTTGCACTACCAAACATTGCTCAGCATAGTAACTGTGTGATTTTCCTGCTGCTTGATCTCTTGAGCTGGACTTCTGTTGAAAGCCTCTTCTTCCCTTTTCTGGCATCCTTCAAGACAATGTTTGTACAAGCAGCTCATTCTGTTAGGAAGCAGCAGTATGGGAAAACAGTTTTATATCTTCTGAGCTCAGCAAGAAAGAAAAAATATTTGGATTTGTTTGCATTTTTTAGTATTTGTCACAATGCCAAGCTATTTTAAGCAATCTGGCTAATCCATCTCTACTTACCCTCCTCTGATACTTCAAAATTATCAAAAGCCACCTGAAATATGGGAATCAGATGTGAGTTTTAATGTAAGTGCATTGCTTCAAGCTGATAGGAACAGGAAGGGGAGCTGCCACTGCATCAGCCAAGACTCTTTGGTGGAAGTGTTGATTGATTACCTATCCCTGGGAAAGGAGGGGGAGTGCCCTTCCACTTTTAGCGGACTGAATTGCTTCACGAGCACTCATGAAAGAATTAGGTGCAACCATTGCTGTTGTCTCCAGGTATATGAAAAAATGCCAAATCCTTTGTTCTGTTTTCTCCTTAGGTAGAGATCACAAATGATGTCCAGTCTTTGCTACTGATAATGTTGACTGTCATGGTGGCCAAGATGATCAGGGACTTGTACATATCCCTGTACAGTTCACTCCTGAAGCTGAAATGCATTCCCTACTTGGATGTGGAACCTTTTGTTCGTCACAGGTGAAAATGGTGAGGTCTCATACATTGCTGATCTGTAAGTATTCTGCCTCATGTCTTTCATGGAGACTGTGTAAGTTTTCTGAAACCTGGAGCTAGGAGAGACAAAGGAGAACAAAGAGACCTTGGTCCTGAACAGCATCCCCACAATGTTATGTGCTGCATAAATAGAACAAAGGAGAATCCCTATCTCCAAGTTTATGGTAGGATCTGAAATACCACTGTCACCAAGTCCCAAGAGCATTAAGTGCTCTATAATGCCCAGTTAGATGCTGTTGATTAGTGGTCCAATTGGTCCAATGGAGAATCTGGTAGAGATTTGGACAGACAGTTGTGACTGTGTTTCTTGTGAGCAGATGCCACAGAGTGGAGGAGCAACAACAGAGCATGTAGAGTACTTTCTGGTGTAGGTTGCCTTACTCAACTTCTGGATGGTAAGTCTGGGCCTCTTATGTGTTTGGTACTGTGACATGTACGGTTTCAGGAAGCAATTCCTGCCATCTGAGGATAGCAATTTAAGGCAGGTAGGGTGAATTGTCTTCTGGAAGTTCCTCCGTGGACTATAAATTAAATGAATTGCTTGGAAAAAATTTATGGTTTTTATTTTTTACGTTGTTAATCCAATCTGTCCTGTGTATCTCCCAGTGCATAAACCAGTATGCAAAACTTCAGTCTGTTCATAGGCATTTATAATCAGTAATAAGAACCATCTTCTCTCCTAAATGTAGGTGCTGGGTCTACGTTTACCTGTAGGTAGTGAGAACTCTGTACTATTGTCTTCTACAAACTAATGAGCAGAAAGGCTGATTCTTTAAGATATTCTCTAGGAATGAATTAGGTAATGTAGTGAAGAAATAGAAGGGAGGAAAAAAATAATTTATTTACTGTAGAAAGACATTTTGTTTTCCTCCAGGCATATTTGGGTAATATATATATATATATACACAGCCAAAGCTATTTGCAGGACATTTTAGCTGTCATGTCTCCCAGTACTGAGGTCTACAAAACAGTCTCTTAGTTTCAAATGACCCTTCGAAAGAATAAAATATTGGCAACTCATTCTGTCCACACTTTTAACTTTCTTCCAAATGTAGCCATATCTGAAAGTTTTTAGCAGGAGATAAAAACAGTCTGTGACATTATGGATGACTTCTATATGGACCATAGCAGATAAAACAGAGGGGAAGAAGCCATAAAGTTTCCCATGGTATTCCAGTTAGATGACAAGTCCATGGAAAGAATTATAGCTGC
>WEIS01105317.1:0-11026 GCA_013389965.1 Todus mexicanus | reverse complement strand
TATGAGACTGGAAAATCACTTTGTTTTATGGCTTAGCGCGTGCTAAGTTACCTTACCCAAGGAGTTTAAGCATATGGCGTATCCAGATGCCTAGAAGAAATAGCACACAACAGGATGCTTCGAGACAATGTCCTTGGATTCTGTGGTGTGAGGAAAGGGACTTTGCTTGAAGGGTCACAGAAGCCATGTGAGACTTTAACAGACGCAGAAGGAACTGAAGCTTTGCAGCAGTAAAAAGATCCCAAAGCTTTACAAGGTGAAGGGAAGGAAAAGTGGCACAAGCCTGTAGAGTTAGCATTTTGCCACTTGTAAAATGTTCATTGCCGAGTAGTTCCTAGTTATCCTTCTATTGTCTGGGGGGTCGTTATTTCGCAGAAACCATATTAAAGCAGGTGGGCAGTAAATAGTCCTGATTCATTGAATGCTTTTGTGAAAATGGGCACCTTAAATCTGTAATGATAGCTGTGTCCTTCCTGACAGTGCCTGCTGGGTTTTGTTTCTGAAAACTTATGAGATACCATTTAAAAAGGAACTTGTGGTATAAGATAAAGAGCTAAAATGAGACATACCGGAAGGAACTTGTGAATTGCTGGGATAGATTTCATATCATGGTTTAGTGGTCATGATAATGTTGGGTAGATGGTTGGACTTGATGATCTTAGAGGTCTTTTCCAACCTTAATGATTCTATCTATATCAGGTCTAGCAGTATTTTGTTTTGCAATGGTGATTAGTAGCGTTACTTAAGGAGGGTGTACATCAGGCACCAGTGGCTTGGGAATCTTGTACTGGAGATGGTGGATGCTAACTTGGATGCAAACTAAGTAATCTGTGAGTTTAGCTACTTTACTTTTGTACAGTTTCTAATTTTTTGGCACCGGTGACTTCTGACTGTGTTTCCCACAAAATAATTCCTTTTGCTCATTTTAAATGTGTTGCCTGAAAAATTCACAAAGTAATCACATCGCTGTTTTTCTTGTTAGAAGCCCAAGTCTATCCCTGCTACGAAACCCCTTTCGTACTTCCGATCATCTTTCAGGCTTCTTTGGTCTTCATTCTTCTGGTGTCGGGATCATTGATCCTTCACCCTGGCTCCATTCTTAATCTTTTGCACGATGGTTTTCGCAGGGCAGAAATTAAAACCTCCAAATATCGAACAGTTGTTTAAGTAGAAAGGTGTTTTGTTTTTTTTTTTTCTAATATAATGTCAATTCCATAGCACAGTTACACAAAACACGTAACTACCATTAATAATACTGGAATTAATGAGTGGAAATTACAAAATTAATTGGATGCATTTGCAGCATTGAAATACGCTGTGATGTACCTGGAGGCACTCTGTGTGTGGGCAGGGGCAGGAGAGGGAGGACCTGAGAGCAATAACTTTTATTTTTGTTTACTTTAAGGTTACTCCTCATTCATTTATCTCCCTGACACCGTGTGAGATCCTGTTTATTAAGAATAATGCCTGGAAGTTGGCAGTTATGTTCTGTATGAGTGTGTTAATTTCTTCCCATATGCTCCCAGGTTGTCCTTGCAGGAAACCAAGGGACTTTTTCCCATGTGTAGTTATCCTGAACTGTTACACTAGTCAGAAACAATGGGAAGGAAAGTTTCCTGTTTTCTGCAGATAGGGAAGAGGTGTTTGGCCCCGAGGAAGGTAAAGCTTTCTTCAGTCTGAGAGCACAAAGAGCTACTGTTAGGGGTGTATGAAGTTGCTGTGATCTCCCTTGAAAAGCAGTGGTGCACTTTCTTAAGAGTTAACAAGTAGAATTTTATTTTTCAGCAGATGATTAACTACTGTAGCTATGCGATCCATTTTGAAGTCATTAAGTTGACGAGTCACAACTCGGAAATTCTTCCCTTAGATTTTTGTAATGCACTTTTCAAGGTGTACAAGCCAGTAAAACATAGATTTATTCCCCACCCTCCAAATTCATTTGCAGGACACTTCTTCACTGAGAATTGTTTTGGATAATGGGATCCTTTCAGAGGAAAATGGCCTTTTATCTTCTGAAGCTTCTCCCATTTCTCTGTCCAACCCATTTTGTATACAACTGTCGCTTTACAGCAGTTATCAATGGCAATGTTACATAAAATACTCAGTTTTCTTGGCATTTAAACTGTTCTTAATGTAGGTTACTGTAGGGTATACGTATGCAATGTTGCTTTCTGTTGGCAGTTGCTGTATCATGAAAAATGAAGTTAATTTGGGTGTCTTGTGAGAAATCTGTGCTGGAACTACACTGGATTAATTAGTTTTCATCTGTACTGCAGCAGCTTCCAGCACAGAAAGTAACAATGAATCTGTGCACTTGTAACTTTTCCTAATAAAAAATTAATAGCTAGAATTTGGACCAAATGGTGTTGCAGTATTAAAAAGAATAAATTAAAACATGACCATCATGGCTATGATTATGCATTTTCATCTTGCACACCTTTTCTCCAAAATTCCCTGTACTTCCATGAGTATTATTTGGCTTTTGTCTGCAAGAACTGTTAGATATAAACCAGGATTTTGGCAGAATGTTATTTTGTGTCTAAGCTTTTTTGTCCTTTGGATGCTGTTGTCTGCCGTAGCATGTCGTGGCCATAAAGACTCTAATGACTATTCCATCCCTCTTCCTGTTGTTCCACAGCCTCCACACAGCTCTGGGCGAATTAAGTGCTTGCTCTGACTTTCCCATCTATTTCTAAACATTTTAATTTCACAGAGTAAATGTTTCGCACATGCTGCCTAGTGGTAATGATTCCATCAGATTAGTCTATAAACTTCTGGCTTTTGATTTCCTTCAAACTGTTCTTATGCTGTGAAGAATTCTTTTATTCATATTAATTATTTATATATCTACTTTTTTTTCTTTTTTTTTTTTTACTTTCAGTCTTGTCTGTCTGTCTTTAGTATGGATAAAAGATGATGGGTTTTGTAACTTCTCTTTTGGTATCCACAAAAATGAAGTCATTAAGTGACCATGAATAAAACATTGAAGTTACCAGAAGCGCACTTATAGTCTGTGTTTCTAAAGGCTTTTACAGGAGCTACTGTACGTACTCCTAGCTCAGGAAAGCACCAAGTTAACGTTACCCTGGAACGCTGGTGTCATATTGGAAGTGCTTTGTCTCCGTTTAAATAAATATTTACTTTGAAAGTCCAGATTTACATTAGCCAAAGAGACTGTTAATGTGCGTTGTAGATTGTGTGTGCTGATAGCAGGGATGGCTAGTACAGCATGAGTGAGCGTTCTCAGAATGCCACGGTGATTGGGAGATGTGCATGTTATTTAGGGTACGTTCAGCCTTCCATTATTTGGAACAAGCGGAACTCAGACCACGCTGTTCCTGTCAGCGGTGCCACTTTGTGCTCTGGGTGGGCGTTGTGACAACCAACATCTGGAGTCGTTGCTGGATGAGATACAGGGAGGAGCAGAGACAGAGACTGATGGATGATGCTCCAGCTGCTGGCCCTGCCAATAAATTGCAAAAGAAGAGACTGGAGCATCTGGAGTTTTATTTTCTTACCCGTAATTATTAAAATGCTTGGGCTAGCTTAAGTTTCAGTGTGTACCTATGGATGTTGGTAGCTTTTGACAAGTCTCCTTGCTTTGGTTAGAGGAATGGTGTGAAGGGTAAATTTAGCTGTGATGTGTTGGGGATCCTGGACCTTCAACTGCTTCTGTCTAAGGTAGATGGTGGAAAACAAACAAACCAACCTATGAAAAGCTGATCCTCCTTCCTGTTGAACACTAGTGTGAGGGAGTAGTTGTTGATACTGCTGAGGGAGAGGGCAGCAGGCTATGGGAACCTGGCTGAGAGAACGCGTTTGGAATCAGATAAAGGAGAGAGCCAATTAATTGGAACGTACTGTGGGGAAACCAGCAAGGGGATAGGAGAAAGCACAGTGCTCCAGGTGTTAACAAGAATTTAAATGCAAACGGTGCCTTTCAGTGATGTGTGTGCTGTGTTAGCAGAAGGTAGCTAGATGGTGTTTTATTTGCTTGAATTTTAAAAAGCCTACTCATTTGACCTCATGATGTAGTATTTAAAGCTTTCTAAGGTGAAAAGAGCTATTTAAAGTTTTTGTATTTTAATAGTTTTGTAGTATAGAGAAAACATGATGCTGACATTGTACATCACGCGGAGCAGTAATTTCATCCTGTATGAATTTAAGGGCTTGGCACAACTGTAAAGTTACCTTCATGTGATGGCCAGGCCAGTGAAGCACACTGCCTTAGCTTTTAACAGTCAGATAAAGCACCAGAATAGAATGCTGTGCACGTTTGGTTGGGAAGCTGGCATCTATGTATTTCATGGACCTTTATTAAACGTGAGGGAGAGGGAGGCAAAGCGGTAAGGTTATTTTCCTAAGGGCGCAGAATTGGCTTTTACTCTGGTGTGCAAATCCAGGCAGCTCAACCAAGTGAAAAGCTCGGAAGCGCTTGGTGGAGGCTAATTAGAAGCCTCCACCGTCGCTGCCCACAGAATGTGTTTGCACTCGGTGTTCTTGGCACCCTGCATGCTGCTGCGCTGGTTGCACTCTTCATCTGCCATCCCTCTACAGCCACTGAGCCTGTTCCAGTCCGGAGCCACTGGCCTCAGCCGGATTTTTCCAAGCAGTTAGATCTCTGGTAGCCTGGACCCTTTGGGTACCAAACCTTAAAGCTAGTCTGGGAAAGACTTTGTGCCTCCTCTCCCACTGGCTGAATGTATCAGTAAATGCAGGATTGGGGAAAAAGAGCATAAAAGGAGAAATCAACAGAATCATTAAAAGGTCCCTTCCAACCCAAACTACTTTAAGATCATCCAGTTGCAACCCCCCTGTCATGGGCAGGGACCCCTCCCACTAGAGCAGGTTGCTCAAAGCCCCGTCCAACCTGGATTTGAACACATCCAGTGAAGGAGCATCCACAGCTTCCCTGGAATGATGAGCTGGAGGTAGATGATGGGGTGGAAATGGTGAGCGAGAGAGGACAGGCAAGAAATGCCAATAAACTGTAACCATAAAACAAGTATGTAAGAACACTGGAGTGCACTCTGCATGATAAAATGTGAAAATCTGGATTCCTTCATCCTCCTCTTTGTTCCTTGGCTCTTTAGTTGTGAAACACTAGGAAAGTGCTTGTCTAGTTCTGTTAAACTCTGAGGATTGCTTGATGTATGACTTCCACCAGTTAGTCTGCTGAAGCAGCAGAGATCTCTGCTCTGAACACGGAGGCTAATGACTTGTGCAGAGCTGAGGATCAGTTTACGTGGCAGAGTGCATGTTTTTCAGCTTAAGTACAAAAATGATGACTCAAGTCGTACTTTGCTGCTCACATTAAGTGAGTTGGACAGAGCAGGACAGGTCAGAAACAGTCTCTATTGCAGCACCAGTGGCTGGTGTCTACTGGAGTTTTGCTAACCCTTCTGTTCTCTTCTTGGTTATTCTTACTACTATCATGCAAACAAATCTTTTTCCACATAAGATCTAGTTAATGTTGTAGATAAAGGTGTAACTTGTGTGCTCGTGTTGTGACATCGGGGACAACTAGGCCAGTCCCTGCGCTTTCAGCTCACCAAACGCTAATCCCAACACTTATTCCTGCCATTATTATCTCTTGGCTTGACCAGCCCACTTTTTTCCAACAGCCACAGAATGTATTTTATTGAGGATCTGACATAGAATGGCAGTGACCACAGTGCGTTGCTTTTACAGTGCATTCTCTGATATGAAATAGTCCTCTGCAGATGGCTTTGAGTCCTGTCTCAACTTCTGACAGAGCACCTCACACTCCATCTGCAGTTTTGCTGTCTGATGTATGCCAGAGAGACAGAAACATGCCATGTGTTAGGTGGAGAGAGAGCATGAGGGAAGCCGCCTCTGGATTCACACAGGTCCCATGCTCGAGAAAGGGTCCTTCGTGTGATGAGGATCAGGAACCTTCCTCACATGGGGAGCCAGAAGGTCCCTTGACAGCTTGGAATTGATCTGTTGTGATCTTCATACGTTACTGTAGATTACTTGAGATGCACTGGAGTGCACTTATTTAGTAAAACGGGATTATGTTATAACAAGTTTAGCAAAGTAGAAGTGCTTGGTAATGAAAAACACAAAAGCGCAAGGGTTTAGTAATATTTACCGTTTGAATGGGAACGTCTACATAAATTCTGAGTAGGTATATAAAAAGAGCTTTTCCCATTCCAGGAGAAAATTTGGATGTTATATTAAAAGATGTTTCTGAAAATTTGAGTGAGAAACTTGGCTAGGAAGTTTGGTAAACTTGTGTTTTAAATGAGAGAAAACCATTAATATTCTATGGGAAATGGTGGTATTTATTAGTTTACTGGTTTAAGTGTATATATTTAAAGTTGTTTCGAGAAGTGCATTACTGAAGTTTTTCTATGTAGCGTTCAAACATAGTTGAAGGCTACAGAACGAATACAAAAAGACTGCAGAACAAATACAACACTACATAAACAAATACACATCTGAGACAGACTTGGTGTTTGTTCTTTGAAATTTTTAACAGCCTGTTCTCCAAGCCCGACTCTGCTCTGAATTAGAGGAACTGCTCAACAGCAACTGGTCTTTCACTCAGATTCAGCAATATTTTATATTTAAAATTTAGCAAGTTGTGGACTTCTCTGGTTGAGTAGGACATCTAGCACTAATTCTGAAGTAGATGTGGTATTTCATTAGCCTAAATAGATTTTGGTATTAGTTTGTGTCTCCTAAGAAGGTACTGTAGCACTTTAACCAAAATGTATGGTAACTGTTAGGAGTGGATAGAAGAGTAGGAACTTTGTTGTCAGAGTCATTGTATAGTAAGAACGTGGTGGCTTTTTGGGCTGTTTGTTTTTTCTTCTTGATTGGTGTGTCCCAGTAAAAATACACAGTGAAACCTGGATGGGCAGCAGGGTGCAGAGCCCCTGGGGTTAGCAGGAACTCGGGATAAGTGTGCGGGGAGGGGTCAGGGATCAGTTTTGGGGACCATTTATCACGGGAAGGAGCCAGGAGGGCTGCCTGGCTGCTGATGTAGAAACCAGGAGGGAAAGCGTTGGGCTGGGAAGCGCAGCTGAGGTCTCTCCCTGAATGCCTTTCTGGGTCATGGTCGTCTCGCCAGCAAAGGGCTGGTTCTCGGGTCCCCCCAGCAAAGGGGAGGGCGAAGGCCCCAACTGAGGGGAGGAGAAGGAGGAGGAGGGCATGTGGCTCACGCCGCTTCATTCACAAGCACAAGGATGGCAGAGGGCCCAGGCTCTTCACAGAAGCCCTGCACAGCAGCTTTCAGTCTAAATCCATGCCGCTGATTAGATGCAAAGTTTCTTTTCATTCATAGCAGCCAATTCTTTCCGGCGAGCAGAGAAACATAACATAAAGTATAGAAAACACAGCGAGCGGCTGCCAATTTCCAGGCAGATTAAACCCTTTTTTTCAGTAGCTGAAGTATGCTCATCAGGGAGAGTTCCCTCATCATGACTTATTTTCGGAGCTAGGCACAATAGCGGGGTGAGCTCTAGTAAGCGTTTGGTATGCTTTGAAACTTGGCTGCCCAGCTAATTAATGGCATTGCAGTTTGGAGGATGGGCGGTGATGCCGGGGGTGTTTTTGTAAAGAAAGAGAAAAAAACCCTCTATGGAGAACTTAGAACCAGGCTGTAATGATGGGGGTGACTGTAATCAGCTTTTTGTCAAGTTTTTTTAACCTTGAAAACTATCCGTACCGCTTCTCACATGCAGTGGTTTTGTGTGTGTCTCAAATTAGAGCTGTATATTTTTTAATTTGTAGGTCGATTGGGTTTTCTTCCTCCCCCAAGTTCTGTTAACTAATGAAAACTGCTAATTGGAAGACAAAACTGTTTCCAGCAAGGACAAAGAATTCCGCGGGTAGCTGAAAAAAAGCTTGCAGAAAGCATTTGTACTTTCTAGCTATTAATGGTCTGCAGATGAAAGTAACCTGTATGACTTAGAGAAGGAATTCACTCACCAGCTCTTGAAATCTGGGGAGCAAATCATCCTCTGTGGTACTGGCACAGCTCTGCTGGGTCTGGATGAGTTTGCAGAGTGGAAATGAAAGCAGAATTTTCCCCTCTTGTTACTTAGATGCCCAAGTAATAGTCACTTTTGAAGTGCTGGTTGTTGTTTTGTTTTGTTGTTTTGTTTTTTTCTTCCCCGTTTTTGTGGCTTGTTTTGTGTGATTGGTGTGATGTGTACAGCCAGGATTTATATTAGTTTAGATCTCAGTTGTTTTGTAAAATTAAGTTAAAGTCACAGTAGACTTATTTTTGAGTATGGATTGAGTCTGGACCATCCTCCTCGCTGGTAGGCAGAGTCCTAAAACTTCTTCCAAACCACAGTCAGACATTCAAGTAGTGATACAGTTATGGGGTGAGTGCACGAGAAAAAAATAAATACTTCAAAGAATTACAGATGATGACTATGAACCAGAATAAAAGATCTTAGTGATCTAAATTCATAGGACGAGCTAAGTGCTGTCGTGCCCGGTTGTTACTAGGTCTGACCAGAATAAAAGGGTGCTTGTTTATTCTTGCCGTCTGAGGACATTCTCCTTCCCCTCTGTTGCACTGAGCTGTCTGCACTTTCTTACCATGCTTAAAAATGGAAACAAGTCTCCGTAACTGAGATGTTTCTGTAGCTGTTCTGTTTTATCCTTTAAAAAACTCAGCTGTGCTAGAGCACGATTGAGAGACGGTATTTAAGTTGCTTGCACACAATAGAAAAGATATTCAGGAAAAAAAGATGCCAAAAAGCGTGTGAAAACAAATCAGTGGCTACGATGGTGCCCTGGATGAAGATGATTAGACTCATATTTCTGTCTTATTTTTCAAGTGGTAAGAAGTGTTCTCATTGTTAGTGGGACCCAATTAAAAATAATTATGCTTTGGCATTTTCCTTTCTGATACAATTTGGGCTGCAGTGTGTCTCCATTCTCCACCTGAAAGTGTAGGATATGAGTTGAATGGGAGGGTTTGTTTTTTTTCAGATGTGGTGCATTAAAGATGTCTCCAACATGTTAATGTATTTGTAATGCAATTTGAAGAAGTCAAAGAAAGGAGTTGATATTTTGGTTTCAAGGATGAGTTCATGCTATGGGAAATGAAGGAAGTCCAAATTTATGGTTCAGCTTAATAACCTTTGGAATTTGGTCCGTAGGCAGAATATTAACATAAGCAAGTGTTTATTTCCTGTCCTCATCTTTCTGAATCTTCTCTTACAGCATTTTGACTCAAAGTGCTCTTAAATATATTGCTCAGTGGGTAAATTCCTCCACATGGTTCCTTAAATTGAGTGGTTTGCTTACTGTTGATGCCCGGGATATTTAATTTTTGTCTTTTAAACACCTTAAAAGAGAAAGTTAGCAATTGGCAAGATGGGAACCTACAAGTTTTGCATTTCAGGCTTGCTGCAAGTATTGTAAAAATCCACATAGTTGGAAAACAGACAGTAGCAACTGATTTCTGAAACTGCAAGGATTAAGGGTTTTCTAAAGCATCTTCCAGCGCTTAATGCATGCACACTTAAATGCAGGTTTTAAGAGAAGGTTTCAAAGCTGCACGTGAACCCCGATGGAAATTCAATGTGCAGATCAGTTGTAAAACTGTTTGCTAAAGATAAGCAATAGGAGGAGTGCTCTCAAGCTTTTAGCCCTCTCAGCTCTCGTCACGGACCTTAGCATGTCTTCCATGTATATATGAAGTGATGTGACTAACGTTTGTCATATGGCCTTTGCTTTTTCATCTTGTCTGCATAGGGGGAAGCATGTGCTGCTGAGTGCTTTGTTTCAGCAGGGTTATGGGCTTTTTTTTGTTGTTGTTGTTCAAATACTCTCGTTGCTATGTTTCAGTTAAGGGAAGACAAAATCAAAGGAATTCGTTCTGCACTTGAAGCGGAAGGTGACTGAGACAGCGCTGGGCCTTATTTCCTGTAAGAACATCAGGAAATGGTTCTCGTGCAACCACTGACCATGCTCTAAGCTGCTGCTTTTGATATGGATTAATTAGACCATGACTTGTGGGGAGCTGCATGGAGCCAGGCAAGCAGAAATGTCCATTGTAACTGTTATGTTGAGTTCTGACAATCTGTTACATCACTGAGGCCTTGACCACATGTGTTTCCTTGAAGCCATTATTAAAATGCTGTAGAGAAGGGTGAATAGGTGTGATGTTTCCCTCTGATTTGCTGCAGTCATGTCCATGTTCAGCACTGGTTGGAGTGATCAGGCAATGAAGGCTTCCTGCTGGACTACGTTTATGATTATGTGGATCTCTCACAGGAATATAACCTTTAATAAGCATTCCAGCTGAACGTAAGTGGGTTGAATGAATTACGTGGCTTTACTCCTTGCAGTTTTGATTGTCCTTCATGGTAAAGGCGCCCTTTCAGAAGTAAGAGCAGAACTTTTGCCTCAGTTTCTCCGTTATCTAGGACATGAAAAAAGCAGGGCAAACCCAATAAGCAAGGGGGTCCTTTTTTCTCCCTTGAGGGGAGGGGAAACGTATTTAGTCCCAGTAAATGCTGAACACTTTGTGAAGAAGAGAGATTTGTTGTGTTTTCTCAGAGGATTCCGTGATACGATAATCTGGGAGGACCACGAGTCTGATTCTGTAGGAGTGGGAGGCTCATGTCTACTGACATCTTTATTCTTTAGTTTCGAAAGTTTCCAGACCTTTGCATGCTGCTCAGTTGATGAATGTTGGGTAGCTTTTGGGATAGCTGCCAGACTGATGGCAGGTGTATTCAGAAACCCTTCTGGTTTCACTGTGTGCAGGAATCCAGCATTTTGCTGCTGGAATTTTTCATGTGCAGAAGAAATTTGACAAAAACGGGAGAAGCTGGCTGTGCAGTTTTAATATTCTTGCTGAATGGGAGCACATTATGAAATATTTTCGAATCAATGCCTGGTTTTAGAAGAGAAAATAATGATATTTATGGAACGAATTAATCCTGCCTTCCTGAATGTAGTCGCATCGGTAGATACTTGTGTACATCAACACTAGTCACCGTTACCCGCGTACGTATTGCTGTGTGACAGA
>WEIS01105246.1:0-12923 GCA_013389965.1 Todus mexicanus | reverse complement strand
TGTCCCTGTTACAGCAAGGTCTGTGCTCCCTTACTGCTTTATTCAGAGTGGTTTGTGGTGGTGTGCAGCCCACAGACCAGACCACACGCTGGCCTGTTCCGTTGGTAGGCATCCTGGAGTCCTTTTGTACAAAAGCCTGGGCTACGTTTTCCCTGATGAACCAACTTCTGAAAGAGAGAGTGGGTTGAGGTGGAGAGGGAGCTTCAACAAGGGATGACAGGTTTGTTTTGGCAGAAAGATATTGCCAGAGAGATGGAAGGATCCCATGGACTTCTTGAGTCTCGGCTCTCTCCAACTGGAGTATAATCCTGGTTTTCTTCTTTGGGTTTTAGCAGCTTTGCCCCAAAGTCCTCTACACACAAAGAAAATGCTCAGGGTAGCTTCAGTGTGCTCAGGGTCAGGCCTCTAATGGCCTGGTGGGATCTGGGGAGCACAAGAAATATGAGGTGCAAGGCCAGTTGCATTTCACTCTGGAATTTTTCAATCTTCTCGCAGCTAGAACACATTCCCTGGAAAGCCCAACTTACATGCCCCTCCATTAGCCGCATGTTAATTATTACCAGCTATCTCAGAAACGGAAATCTTCACTCATTTTTCTCCTTAATCCCTATCTTCAGCAGAAAAGCCCTGTCTTCACAGGGTGGCCGGCAGAAGGGGACAGACCATTCCTTTGAGCCAGTACTCCTGTATCTAGCTTCTTAGTAGTAACAACAACAACAACAACAATATAAGAAGTTAATTTTTAGCGATCTATTTCTGCTGGGGTTATGACCGTACTGTCAGAGGGCGCAGGTAATGGGACTGCGCTTCCACTTCCAGGTGTGAGTCATGCAAAGCGTGAGGTAACATTCACGTTAATGACATTCCTGTTCACACACCTGCCCAATGGCCCTCTGCAGCTCTTTGATGTTGTTGAGTCTTTCCTACAGTGGTGTTTGCAGGCAGAGGCTTCCTTGGCTTGGGCTACTGTGTTTACACAGGCTTTATTTTCTTGCTAGCATCAGCTGAACGAAGAGGAATTCCTCACTGCTCCCCTCATCCAGGCTGAAATTCGTGCCCTGTCGAAATGCATGGATGAGGGATATTTAATCTCGCGTACCTCCAGGCATGGGACCAGATGCCGTGGTGATCTTTCTCTGTATTTCACCTCCAGAATTCGAAGTAGCGAAGAGACCAATAGTCAGAAATGGACCAGCCTGCAGCGTGTGACCAGCAGGGGGGAGTGTGGACAGCAGGAAAACACAGTCGCTTCGCCGTTTGGGGAAAAAAAAACAACCAATCAATCGACCCACCGAACAAGGTCCAGGAGTTTGCGTGCTGGTGCAGGAGATGGGAGTCTGCTCTGGGACCTTTCCCCACTCTGTCACAAATCTGGAATGTGATATGGGTGAGTTCTTCATCACAGGAGTTGCCTTACCTGCTCAAAAGTTAGCTTTAGCTGCCCAAAATTTGCCTTGGGCTCAAGTTTGAGGCAGTTGCATAGCTGCTCTCTGTAGCCACTTGGGCATCTTTCAGGGCATCTGTAGGGTCATTCACCAGAGAATTGGGAACTCTTGGGATTTAATAGAGGGAGCAGAGCTTGAGGGACATGAAGACTTGGGCACACTGGGACGGGAATGGAGCTGTGGGGAATGAGAAGTCACCTGTAAGAGTTTGAACCTTGTGGAAAGCAGGAGGTTTATTGTTTTAATAAAGCAAATCTCTGTATTGAAGCAGAACAGTGCTTCTGGCTATAGAGATGAAGAAGGAAAAGAAGCCATCAGGAAGAGAATCACTACTGGATGTGGAGAAATAGCACTGACCAGCAGGAAGGCGTGAATCCCTGTAGCAATGAGTGCAAGCAACTAATATACCCACAGAATCCACCAGCTTTTATAACAGAATCAGAAACACAGGGCAGAAGAGACTACAGTGGCCATCTCATCTCATATATATAACACCTGCCCAAAAATCTTCCCAAGTTCATCCCTGTTTGAACAAAGGAGAAACACTAAACCTCTTTTCTAGTAAATTAGTGACTGAAAGATTTCCACTTTTCAGAAAAGCCTACCAGAGCTTCTTGCAATTTTCCTCAGTTGTATTTTCACCTCATTTCTAATCTCCAAGATTGCCTTGCATCATTTCCCCCCATTGGCTCTTTTAATATTTGTGACTGCTAAACCAAAGAGAACCATTTGTTATTGCATTGCTGTCTCCAGAGTAAGACTCTTATACACCATGACCAAATCACCCATGACCTTCTCTTTCATCCAACGAACGGGCTGCATCCTGGCAGCTCTGTTTCATGGCATCTTTTCCAGTGCTGCAGTCATCCTCTGGCTCTTCTCAGCACCCTCCCGACTCCTCCCTGCCCATGCAGTGATTCCAACAGCAGTTGTCTTGTTGCTAAAGGCTGCGATAATGCAACCTCCCTTTTCCTGTTTAATATTTCCTGTTTTGCAGCCCAGGATCTCGTTACCCTTGACACCGTATTTCACCTTGGCAGATACTTCCACGACCTCCAAGGCCTCTCCAAATATCTGGCTTGCTTTAGTAGAAATCCCCTTTTGGTAGGAGGTCTTCTGCTTTCTTCTACAGCTGTGAGTCATACGTTTCTGCATTAAAATGCATCGTGTTTGCATGACATCAAAGACTTCGTCATTACTTAATAGTTCTATCTTCGTGCCATCTTCACGCTTCAATAGAAATCATTTCATATATCTTTCTTAGTTGAATTTGAAGGAGCTGGGCCAAAAGCACCACCTGCCAAACGGTGACTCTTCACTTACAGTATCACTGCCTGAGACCTACTAGTTAGCCAGTTTTTAATTCATTTAATAAGATTCATGCTTATTTTATATCATCCTATCGCATGAACTAAAATGGCCTGAAGAAGGCCAAGTAAATTACATCAACCTTGTTGCTTCTGCCAAGCAAACTTGTAATCTCACTGGTAGAAGCTGTCATTATTCTAACTAGATCCATTTTCTACGTATCTTGGCTCACAGGTATGAATTATTTGTCTTTCCTAATTGTAAATCTCAGGAATGGAGGCTCCATCAGCTCTCTGGGCATCTTACTGCAGTACCACATAACCTTCTTCATTTACTCATTTTAATACTGGTACAATGCCACCTTGTTTCTAGGCCTATGAAACCCATTTTCCAAAACTGATTGAAACCCCCCTTTTTATCTTTTCAATGCTTTGCAGCCTTTGGGGTTTTTTTTGGTGTGTGTTCAATCTAAATCGCCATCTTCAGGTTTCTTACACTTCCGTTAAAATTAAAAAAACCCTCTCTAATCCCTATTGGGAAGCAAATATGTGTCATTGCTGTCCAAAGTCTAGACAGTCATATTTGTTGGCTACAGCTGTTCTCTGTATCATTACTGGATAATTATTTCAACACTGTTTCCACGTAGAAATAGACTAGAATTGTTTTATGACACCCTTTGTTTTCACTCTGCTCAAAGAAGCTGTCTTGCTGCCCTTAAATCTCCTGTCCACAAATACCTTCCTGTCCTTTTGCTCCACCTACCAATTTTCTACAGCTGCAATCAATTAAGTTATCAGTCACATGAATTACTGCTACCAATTTCTCTCTTCTCTCCTTGCATCTACATACACATAAATCCATGCAGAGACCAACATCTGCATATTTATTTATTGCAATTGCTTTATATTTCCTCCAAACCAGCCTTCTTTCTCAATTGTGATATTTCAATACCAATAAAAGTATTCAGTTTCCCAACTACGCCGTTTCTGCTTTTTGTGTTTCTCTCCCAGCTCATTTAACTCAACGCTGATTTGTTTTCAGCTTTAGAAACTGGCCCTTTTAAAACTCCAGGTTTGTACATTAGCAGTTTGGACTTTATTCTGTTTGCCCGTAACGAATCACATTGAGTCATCTCATTTGACTCTTAACTAATCAATAATTCCTTTTCAGTTCTATAGTTAGCAGTCCTAATCTAGCACAGAATACCAATAGAGAATGAGTTTCCACCAAAGGAAAGTATTTTGGAAGGTCCACTCTGACCCTTTCTACCCACTCTGCCTCTGTTCTGCCTACAGACATGTGCTAGCTGTTGTGGGATCACCTTCCACGTTATCCTAGGTGCTACTACTGCTGATCAGGGTAAAATATGCACTAGTTGCAAGTCTCCTGGGAAGCAACTGGTTGTTTTGCTCTTAATCCTGCAGTGCTTTGGACTCTGACATGCTTTGGTGCCTTCAGAACAGGAGCAGCCAGCAATAAACTGCCCTGGATAATTTTTCCCTGCTTTCCAGCAGGTGACTGTCCCCAAGGTGTCTGCAATGATAGAGCGCAGGCCACCTTCTGTAAGGTAGCACAAAGTTACTATGCTGGCTGGCTATAGGCATGTGCTTGAATGCCTCCAGCTAACTGTTGTCCATCAGTGTGCAGGGACCTCCACGTGACTCACATCATGATTCTTGTCTGAGTTCTGCTACCTGGCCATGTCTGATGAGGATATTGCTCCTGCACTGGGTACCTGTGTTAGTGGTGATCCCACCAGAGACCTTTGTTCTCCGCCATGGACAGATATGTACAGGCGGGATGCCAGGAGAGATGGGCCTCCCAGGCCTCCCCCTGCCAGGATGAGCTGCAGACCTGGGAGAGCAGGTAGCCAAGCTCATTGCTACTCTTTGAAGCACATATGCACATTGTCAGAGAAAAATGCAGCTGGCTCAGGCAACATCAGCAGGTGCTTAATGAGCCTTGACTCACACTAGCACGTCAAACATTTGACCAGATGAAATTGGTGCTGGCTGATGCAGTTTGTCCATTCCCACTGCTCAGTCCAGAGCAAAATAAAAGGCAAGCGCTTTTGACCGAAACCTGGCATGAGCCCCCTGCCCCTGGCTTCATCTCTCTGTGCCATAGGATACTGTCCAGCAGCAAGGCCAGTCTGCACACGGTCTGCACCTGGCTCAAGGATGCATGTAATTAAAGAAAACAACTCCCTTGGCAACCACTTCGTTCTCCGAGGTGGCCTTTAGGCTTCTCAATGTCTCTAGCTTGTCAGAAGTGCTCTGTTACATCGTGAACTGATGGGTTGTCCTCTTCCCATGGAATCCTCCAGGCATGATCCCTTGGGTGAAGAGCTATAGACCTTCCTGCAGCACCTCCTCTAGCAGCCCTTGCACCGTCTCCTCACCATGCGCTCTCTGCCCAGCCCAGACTTGTGTGCCCAGACCTCTCTTCGGTCCCAAGCAGGGCAGGAACATGGGTACGCACACAGCACATGTGCTCATCAGTGAAAGAACCGAAGGTTATTTCTGTTCTGGAAATGACCTCTTCCCTTCAAAGACCGCAAAGCCACCTCCCTTTCAAACAGAAAACACCAGCTAAATCACAGGCGCAAATGCTGCTTCAGCAGAGCTTTGCAGTTGGAGCCAGCTGCCATTGCAGGGTCCCTCCGCCGAGTACCACCGAGGACCAAAGCAAACTGCCCAAGTGAAATGCAGTGAAGAGTGCCAGTGTGCAAGGGGGAGAGTGAGCTGAAGTGTCAGAGCGGGGACTGCTGGTCTCCAGAGCAGGGCTACCTTGCCAGGCATGGCACTGCACGAAACACACTCTTGCACTGAGTTTGCTGCCTGGCTTCGTTTGCTTCATTGTTTGTTTTCACAGATAGCACTGGGTTGTGCAATAATTTTCTTTGAAAACGGGATTCAGATCACGTTATTTCACCTAACTGGGCTGATGTTGAGTGAAGCAAAAGCTGTTTTGCTGACAGCCCTGGTCCCCAGCCAGTGACTTGTACTCGGGATGTTGCCTCAGAGAACAGTTGTCTTGTCCCGATGTCAGGAGTGTCCTGGGGCCACAGCACAGCACCGCGCATGGCAACTGGGAGACATATAAGCCAACCCCCTAAAACTAAAGGCACGCAGCTCCAGCTGTGGCATAAAGGTATTTTGAAGTGGCAGGTGGGGCTTTTTGCTATCCAAGCTTCAGGGTTATGAGCATTAAAAGGTAAAGTGGCTTAAGCATATAGTCTAGGGTAAAGAGGGTGTTTCGGGGCTTTAGAAATGTTTGTGGGGTAAATGAGAAAGGAAGACGGAAAGAAATGAAATGCTGTAATTTCTAAAGGGTGAGGGAAGCTTTGTTCCAACTCAGCCTGCTTCTCTTGCATCTGCAAACCGGTTGCTTCCGGACATGGGCTACCCATATGTAACTGCACTGCTGTAAGAGTTGTTTCATGGCTCACTTTCAGGGAAAACAAACTGCTAGGTACCTCATAGCAAGATTTTTTTGGGCTAAGGACTGTGTATTTTCCTTTTCTATGAAAACAGCTCATTACTTTTGAGTGCTGCTGCCTCACATCTCTGCCCTGATGGTCTGTGCTGCCCTGCAACACAGTACAGACGGGTAAGATGTGACTGGATAAGATGCTAGTCCATGTAGCTCTCATGAAATGTCCAGGAAGGGGATGGTGTAAACTTGCACTATATTTTTTGCTACCATGATAATATGTTCGATTCACTGATGATTTGGAAACTCCCATCTCTTCCTCTATCATCCTTTGGAAGAATTAATATCACCCCTTGGGGGTAAAAATAACAAATACGGATTATGTTGAAAAGCAACTTCTCTATCAAACTATAGATGTCAGAAGCTAAGCTCTTTGACCTATAGCTTAGTTCCAGAAAAAACCCTACTTCTTTTTAGATGAGCAGAAACTAAGCTGGAAATGATGAAACTGATCATATGTTTGAACTTTAATTTTGTTGATGGATGGCAGTTGTATGAGTAGCTGCCTCTACGGCTTTTGGTTTTAAATCATCTGGGCTTTTAATATTGACCTTTCTGTGAATTGGTGACATCAGAAAACCTACTACCCAATTGAGATTTTGCCAGTCTTCTTCAAAAGTAGTTGTATTTATGAATATCGTATTTGTAAGAAAGAAAGGGGGCATTTCTGGCATCTCAGGCATCTTAAGCCTTGGCTGTGTTTTGTCCTAGTGGTGTAAATGAAGTTTTCCCAGAACTGACAGTAGTGAAGTGTTATTTCAAGCTGAAGCTGTTTGGACCAAAGTTCCTTTCCCCAAGATTTGCCCTAAGAACTCGGTTTCGAAATACTGAAAGGGAAAAGGAATTTGGGAAATTATAACTAGCAAGGAGGAGGCTGATGAGCTTGGCCAAGGATGAGGAAGGCTCTCTCTCAAATTCTGCTCTCAGGAAATGCTGTATGGGCTGCATTTCAGTTCCAGAGCTGAGAAGTACTCCCCCAGGAGAATGAGAGCTGGAGAATTTAGGAACGTCCTAACAGTCTTATTTGCCCTTGTTTAGATATTTCATTAGTTGGAGTGTCGCCCAGGCTTTTTTTTTTGGGTGTGAAGGTGTGGCTCTGGGCAGAGAGCCACCAAGGTGTGTGGGCATCTGCAGAGTCCAGAGACAGAAGGAATTTAAGAAAACTCTCCTGCTTTGAGCAACCCAATGTGCTCTCACGAAATTGCTCGCTGAACTATATTCACTGTGCTCTACTTAAGGTCCTGACAAAACTGAAACACTATCTTGTGTAAACCGTGATTCACAAGAGTGATCAAATTTCCATTTATCCAAAACAATTTGTTGAAGTCTGTTATATATAAAAAAAAGAAGCATGTTTTTCGAGTGTGGAGCCAGACATTAACATAACTCTGAGACGGAAGCTTTACAATTGCATGTATGGTTTGTGGTTTACACGTCAGATAATAATCTAGCCTAAGTATGAAAATGTTTAACTGGCATCCAGTTGTAGATTTGATTGGAGCATCCTTTGGTTGGGGTTTGTAGCCTGCACAGGGCAGCGTTTCCTGAAGGGATTGGGCCCCAGGTTCATGGAGGTGAGACTGGGACGATCATGAGTTACTTGTGGGAAAGGAGGTGGGAGGAGGAAATGGTACAAGGAGGACTAGAGTCACCTGTGAGGAAGTGGTGTTTGGGAATGGGGAGGTTTCCTATCTCAAACCCTAATTGCCGAGGAAAAGGCACAGGCGTTACTTTGGTGCGTATACATTTCACGCTCCTCTGGTACCCTGGAGTGGGGAACCACAAATGGCTGGTTGGTAGCTGCGTCCTAGCTTTTCACTCTAAGGAAGTTGTAACTCCCAAATCTCCCCCTTTCATTGTTGACGGACTTTTGAGTCCAACCAAGCAGATCTGAGAGGAGGTTGGGCCAATGCTTGTTGGCACCGTGCCTGCGTGGCGATAATTCTACACTTCCTGGAGCAAGGAAGGAAGGGTTTCTTCTGCCTTTGAAGAAGAAAGAGGCTTCTGGGTTTCTACTGCAAGTTCTTCCTTCTAGTGGAGCACAGGTGAGTGAGTGGCCAGGGAAAAGACATGATTTGTGACAAGGTGCATCCGTGATCCCGTGTCCCCAGCATTTAATTTGACTATCAGGTCTGTAGGCAGGAGGGAGATTTTTCTTGGTCAGACAGAGATGGGGGTTTGCTACCTTCCTCTTTGTCTCTGACAGCTTCTGGTAGTTGTGTGGGATGCTGACACTACTGGGACATGGAAAGAGCCTTGCGTTGTTGTCTCTTTCTGTGGCATGTTACGTTTGTGATATTTGGCCTTTGCTACAGCTCTGAAGTGGGGAGCGAGGTGCTGGGAGGAACTTTGTGGCTCACAGAACACACCGTAGATACTTGGTGGGTTCCTCTGGACTGAAGTCCCATTTGCTTGTCTTTGTAGAGGACTGCACATGGTGACTGTCCGACTTCTGTGTGTCTCTTGTCCCGTACTCATTTGATGTGTCATTGATGTGTTTCTGATTTGATTGTTGGATAGGTTTATTTATCGTTCAAGTCAATATTGCTAATGGCCACTTGATTTGCAGGGTGAAGGTGGGCATGCTTGAGTTTAGATTTATTTTTGTTTGGTAGTTACCAAAATGTTGAAATCGGAGACCACGTCATACCTCCTTCAGCAAGCAACATGTGTCCGGCACCTGGGACAAACATCAAGTGATCAACCTCAAACAACAGAACAGCTTTTATAAAAGGAGCCTTTGGTCCTTAGACCCATGGCCATGAATAACACCCACTCCTTGCACTCAGAGTGTAAAATATGAACGCCGGACAAATGATAATAAATGACTCCAAATGAATTCTCCCATCCAGGATATGATTTAATACGTAAGGCTGCCCCATCAGATGCATCTCCGGGGACTTGTGATGTAAGTGTAAGGTGAAGTACTATCACAGTAACTGTATCTGTGTATTCCTACCAGCTCTATCAGGGTCAAGATGCCCGTACCCTTAGGCTGACATTACATGTAGTTTCGGCAGGAAAAAAACCTGTTTGAATGTCTTGATCTCTGCTGATGGCTGAGGACCTGCCCTGTTACCTCCGCTCCCTCGTTACTGCCTCTGCTGCTTGCTGCAAAAGGATCATGCAAAGGTGAAGTGAGAGACTGGAAAATGTGGAGTAAGGAAAGTGGAACAGCTCCTCCTAACTTGCTGTAGTTAACTATAGGAGAAGCACCCAGTACAAAATCAATCCAGAAGGACAGAGCGAGTGATGGTCCTGAGTGTTTGTGAGCATTTTTCTCTCTTTCCAGGAGCTGAAGATCTTCGGAGGAACTCCTGAGTGACAGAGGCAAGTGAAACTGCCAGTGGGTGGTGCATGGGCATCTCTAATGCTCTCAAATACAAGACTAGCACTGCCCTTGCCCGCTGCATGTATTCTATTTATACCACAGCAGAGGGAGCGTTGGCAAAGCATCTCAGAGGAGCAACCTTTTGTTATACCTGCTGCTGCTCCCTTCCCTGTTAGCGTAACCGACACAAAAATAATCACAATAATAATAATAATAGTAATAAGGACTGTGCAATTGTTTCACTGTCTTGTGACCATGCTGCAGCCGCCTCAGACGTAGCCTGGTTATAGCATCTTGTGTCCCTGCGATTTCTTATGGGGAAGGAAGCACCTGAAATAGCTCAGGGCATTTACGATCCACTCACCTGGCTGCTTCTCTCACCGGCTCTCTTCACTCTGGCCTTTTTTTTTCCACGTCTGCTAGAAGGCCGGATCAAGACGTTCATTTTCCTCATGCTTTTCTCCAGGCTCGGTGCTGAGGGACTATATTTGAAATCAGAGAGTGAGCTGTGTGTTAAGAAATAGCTCTGGCACTAAAATGTTTAGAATTACTCTTTGTTTCCCTGACTTCTCTCCTAATTTACATTATCCAAATCTAGATTCCCCCCAGGCTTGCCCACAAGATGGAATTCTGAGAAAATACTGTTTTGTTTCATCTGGGTTTTAGCGTCCACATTTCTCACATTTCCTGTTCCAGTTTCAAAGTGGGCCTGAGCTCCTCCGCTAACATTGCTCCGGCTGTTATTTTGGGGATCTGAGAGAGGGGAGAAAAAATAAACGAAGCGCAGGGAATGTGTTTCTTGCATTTCCCCCTCGTCAGCCACAGGTTCTTTAAGGTGAGTCGGTAAAGTTAACTGACATTCCTCTCTTTCCAGGTCAAATAGAGGGACTAGACAAAGGATATTACTAACGTGGGCCAAGGTATCGAAAAATGGATGCCTAAATTTAGGCTCCTAATTTTGTATTTTGAGCCCCTAAATAAGGCCTTGATCTTGTGCCCTTTGAAGTCAATGCCAAAGCTTCCACTGAATTCAATCTGCAAGATGAAGTCCTAAATTGTGGACAGGTTCTTAAAAGCTCTCCGTTCCAAAGAAGTCATCACCCAGCCCCTCTGCAAATCACGCGTCTTCTCTGAAAGTGCCTAAACGGGGAGCTCATGCTTTTAGGTATTCCCTATTTAAGATCTCATCTGTTTCCATCTCACTAAGCCATTGACATGGGTGAGATAACAAGGCTAATAAAGAAGCGTAGTCAGGACACGCACTGATTTGCTCTCTCGGCGAGCGGTGCTCAGCTCGAACGCTGCGGGTTCCATAGCGAAGCCAGTATTTATGGCGGTGTAGCGTTAACGTGGAAGGCACACGAACGTCCTTGCTGGCTCCGGAACCCCGGCAAGTGCATGACCATTTGCCCAAACTTCACATGCACTGCTCTCCTGGTAACAGGATGTTGGCAGGTGGGGAGATCACAGGATCCAGATGAAACGTAAGACGAGAGGAGCAATCCTGTAGTGGTAATTTTAGAAGTTGGGTTCTGTACGTTACTTACAGTACATTGTAGCTTTAAGGGGATAAGGCTACCCCCTTGCAACTCGCGGATTTAATCTTTTCCGTGAGATTTCTGCGAGGGGACTTGCAGCAGCGCAGCAGACGGAGGGATTTTGTCCATCCAGAGGAGCGTTAAGATTGCAAGTTATTTGCAGTAGAGCTACTGGCGTTCATAAAACACTCACCTAGCAGCAGGGGAAAAGGCACCTAAGACCTTCTACCAAATAGCGAGAAAAAAAGTACCGAGGGAGTTATCTACTTGCTGCTGGTCTGAAGTGCAGAGGCCTGGCTGCTCACAGGGAATTGTGGCAGTCGGAAGCAGCTCCTGCCTCCAGGAACTGTAATTTGGCTTTACCTTCAGTTAGTGAAATATCCCCTCTTTTACCCTGGGCTGGGGGGAGAGGGGCTTGAAGTCTCCTTATGTCTCGGACGACGTTTTTGGCCATTGCATTCTAAATACGTGGGTTATTTTGGATGGGTATTTGTTTCTTCAGAACCCTCTCTGCAACAATTAGTTAAAAAATAAATGGGAGAGCAAAGAAAAAGCGATTCTTTTGCAATGTTTGAACAACACCCACCACTCCTCTGCGGAAACGTGATCCCTGAGGGGAAAGGGATTATATTCTCCTCCAGGTTTTGGACTAGGCTGGATTTCTCCCCTCGCCCAGAAGGAAGGCTGCGAGCACCAGGGGTTCGGGGAGCGACCCTGCAGCCGGGGCCGCAGAAGGGCCAGGCGGGAGCTGGAGTCGCTCCTTGCTTCGACAGACCTGCCGCTCATCTCGGGATCAGTGTGACCTGGGTGACATCCCCACATAGTTCACCGAGGGGTGACACACACAAAAAAATCTTTAAAAAAATAAAGAACGGGAAAGAACACGTCTAAGATTTACCGAAAGCAGATTTTTTATTATTTTTTTTTTTAAATTATATTTTGTTCCATGTGTTTCCCTCAACCAGCAGGTGCCTCTATAGAGCCAACGCTTCGCCTGTGTCAGTGGGAGCCTGTGGCACAGCGCTGGAATACCTGCTTTCGAATGATAACATGGCCTTTTCTTTCTTCGGTGCCTTTTTTTTCCCCTTACTCCAGCCCACGGGGAGCCCCAACAATCTGCCAGCCTGGGCTTCCACTTCGCCTGCCACCCAAGGTCCTCGGAGGCCGGTGGCAGGAGAGAGATTGATATATGTTGACGCACACGCCTATCGTTACTATATATTTCGTATGAGGAAATTTCGCGCGTGACACGAGCGGAGGAGCTCCGCTTGGGAATGCCTGCGGTAACCCCGGCGAGACAAAGCTGCCTTTTCGCCCTTCAAAAATACCTTCCCAGAAAGCAGGGTGGGGTTTGCCTGGCAAAAATCTTCGCCCCTACAGTACGACGACAGCCTTCTGCACCCTGGGGCACGGCTCAGCCACTGCAGGCGGGCTGGCATCGGATAAAGAGAAATAAAACCCGGCTGAGGATCACCCCCCACCGCCACCCCTCCACCTCCCTTAGCACAGAAGCGCGAAGAAATCACTGGGTTTGAAAAAGGCAAGGCCTCGGAGGGAGGGGGGGGTGACAACTGTGATCACAGTTCGTCCCTTGCTTCCCCCTCCCCCGATATGCCTCTGCTGGACTTTGGAGCAATTCCCACGGGCAAGGTGAATTTTGACCCGAGCTCGTATCCACCGGCGGGGCAGGAAGGGTGGAGGAAACACGGCCCGTGGGGCAGCCGGGGCTGGTGGTGGGGAAAAGCAGAGCAGAGCAGGGAGATCGGGGGGCAAAACCTGCGCCCCTCGGGTGGCCGCGATCCCGAG
>WEIS01105190.1:0-10947 GCA_013389965.1 Todus mexicanus | reverse complement strand
CATTTCCTGGCTTTTGTTGGTTTATATCACAGCTCTGACGTTATTTAAGCATTTCTCAATATTAGACTGTTGGTTTCTTTGGTAGGGGAAAAAAAATATTGCAGAGGAAACTAAACTTGCCCCTCCAGTGTTCCCAGGGGAGTGGCAAGGCTGAGAGGATGCTGAGCTGGGAGGGCATAGAGTGAATAGTTGCTTTTACTGAAAGTTTCTGCTCTGAAGGCAGGTTTGCACACTGCATGGAAAGATTAGATTATGAACCACTCACCTTTTTCCCGGTCACTACCAGGGTATAGCCGTTATCTGCTAATGAATTCTCGACAACAACTTGGGGAGAGACGGGGTGGGAGTCTAGCTGAAAGCTGACATGTGGAGCTGTGCGTTCTGAACGGGAAACCACTATCTAAGAAAGAAAGAAATTGGAAAAATCGGGAGGCAATATGTGACACAAATGCATGTTGCTCAGCGGTCTCACGTTCCCACCACTTCTCTGCTTGCATTAATTACTTTGCATTACATTGCATAATATTTTGCATAATGTTCCATCATGATCTGATTAAAGCGCTATAAAATCTGCTTTATTTAACACAGCAAAATCATGGTTGGTGGAGGATCCTCAAAATACACTGTATTTCTTAAAATATGAAGGAGTCATTGCATGTTTTTCAGTTCTTTAACATCATGTATCTATAAATCAACTGAAAAAAAACCCCAGATGGGTCATTTATTCATCCCTGTACATCTAAGAAAGAAGAATTTCTGCAATGTCTACTCTAAAGAATCTTAAAACTCCAGGTCTTTAAAAAGTCAAAGATATTTTCATTCATTTTCACTTTGGTCCTTCAGTTTGAAAAGTGAACTTTACCCTGTGTCAACAGTAGCTGGTCTTGATGCACGTGAGGCCACCAGAGTGCAAAGCTATGGCACGCGCAGGCTGCTGCTCTGAGCAGCGCTACAGAGCCACAAGTACTCGGAGCTCCATTCCCAAAGCTGGTGAGGTGGCTCTTGTTGCAGACAAATCCCTTGCAAGATGTGGCTGGGCACCTGGAGATCTGGCTCCTGATGATTTCTATGGGAGCTGAGTGTCCAGCACTCAAAGCACCTCTTAAGCAACAGGGAGAGCTGGAGGCTTCATTGGAAGATGCTCCAAAACAGGAGCCTAATTTAGTTGTCCTGAAACCCCTCTACAGGAGCCCTCTCTCTCTCTTGATTTTAGGAGATCTTAGATCTTAGGGAGATTAGTCACAGCAGTATGCAATTCCCCTGCTAGTCATCTCTCTCCATCTTGAGTTACCTAAATACTTCTGAGAATTCGGGCCTATTCCTGCAAACACACGCTTAACTTTACTACTGTAACTTTGTTGACTTTAACGGGATGAGTCATGGCTGTTAAGAGGAGGCATAAAGCATCTGCAGATCGGGTGGATATTCGATAGCAAGGTTTTATAGGCTTGGGCCTGCGATCCAGAAGGATGTGCGCCCAAATGCGATAGCATCGGGCAACAAAGGCAGAGGATTGTTTACATGAGGGAAGATCATGTTCACGTTTCAAAAGCTGCATCACGTGTAGTTTACTTAAGGAATTTAGATAATGAACGTTTGCTGAGAAGTTGAGATTCAATGGGGTTCATTATTTTAAAAGATTGAAGCCATTCTGGAAATAACTTGTATGTCTAATGCTTAATTTTTCACTATAATGAGGCTTTTCTTCTGACTCTGAAGGCAGCACCAGAAGAACAAGGACATTGACTTACACAATTTCACCGCCTTTTCAAACTGCCAAGGTCTTTCAACAAGATGGCTGACTCCAAAACTAGGCTTAGAGATGCTGTAATTACAGCTGAGATTTTGTTGTAATTCAAGACTTAAATAAAATACACGAGCAGCTTATTCATGGTGGTAAGTGCTTCACATCCCAGAGGTATCTACAGTTTGGGGTTACATGAGGCTTTTCTTTTTTTTTCCCTTAGAATGAAACTGATTTTGCTAAAGATTTTGCTATGGGCTTGCTTCATGGTACAGAAAGTGCAGTGTTTAGAAATCAATAAGGTCTGATCATTTTTTGGTGACAGAGAAGTAGTCTCTGACTCAGTGTATTAGGGCATAAGCTCTGTTTTTAAATTCAGGACAATGAAAAATAGAATAGACTGCAAAGCTGCATGAAAAAAGCTTGATTAATGTTGGCATTATGGGGAGAGGTAGCACCACAGCTGCAAATACCTTTTTAGTTGATCATTAGCCGTGTCTCATCTCGAATGCCCACTGCTATAAAATGCTAAGAATTCTTTTCTATCATTAATCCAGGCGTCTTCTTATTGCCAAGCATTCTTTCTGATTGAGCCACAGTGTTAACCCTTTAAACACATCTGCACTGCAACCTCAGAGCAATATATGAAAATTTGTATCCCATCTTTGCAATCTTGGAAAAATTATTTGGTACTTTAAACAGTGCCTGACCTTTATTTTACTGAGACTGATAGTCAAATCACTTGCTCAAAGCTCAAGTGAATAGACTTTGACCTCATGACATAGAGGGAGCTCAAATTGCACTTCCTAACTCATTTGGGACTACAGAATAGAAGTTTAGAGTTTGCTTAGAACTAATTTACCAGCCTACAGTGCTGCCGTAACACATACTAGATGCAGAAATACTCCTTTTGGTCTGTATAGCTGTGTGGGTTTTGCACGCATCAGCCCAGTCCTTGAAATTCTATCTTACCCTTATCCAATATAATCCTGAAGAAAAAGGCAATTTGAAGACAGCTTCTACAGCAGGAAGAAGAGGCTACTTAGGACTCCAGTGTTGTTCTCAGAAACCTCTGATTTTTATTGCTTGGAACTGGGCTGGTATGCGTGCAGAGTGGCTTTAATCTACCGTGGACACACCACCATACAGGGACTACTCCACTATGGAAACGTTTCAGTACCATAGAAGGATTTCTCTTTACAAAGACTATAAAGCGCTGGTTTGGTTTTGGGGTCTGGTTACTTTTTTTTTAGGGGGGTGTGCGGTGGTGGTGGGTTTTTTTTACATTCAGATAATTAATAACCAAGCTTTTCTCCAGAGCATAAGAGAATTGAAAGTGTATCCGTGTGCCTGCACTCAAGCATTTTGGAGCAAGGTAAGGTCTTGCACAGATAAACAATTTACTAAAAGCGAACAAACAGATGCTAGCAGTCAGTGGTCAGTCCTTGCAGTAAGTGATAAGTCATCAGAGGTGTTCTGCAAGGTGTCTGTGCTGGGATCCATACTGTTCAACATACCCACAAATGAGCTGGAAAAGAAGTTGAGCAGGTCAGTGACAAAGTTTTCTGATGATCTGAAGGTATTCAAGGTGATAATGAGGACAGACTATGAAGGATGGCAGAAGGACTTTACAAGACAGCATGTCAAGGCAATAAAATGGCAGGTGAAATACAACAAAGAAGATTAATCTAAAATGGTATATGATAGATAGTTCCATGAAAATAGCATCCCACTTCTGTGTAGCAGTCAAAAAGAAAACAAATAGACACCCAGGAATTACTAGAAAAGGATCAGAGAACAAATCAGAAAACATCCTGATGTCATACAAATTCATGGCTTGCCTGAACCTTGAATTCTATGGGCAGTTCTGGTGGTCTCCGGACACAAAGAGTATGTTAACATGGGAAAAGGTTCAGAGACGGGTAAGAAAGATGATCAAAACCCTGTAACGAACAACGACTGAGTAAATTAGGTGTGAAATCACTATGAAAAAGGCATACAGAACCATGAGTGGGTAGAGACTGATCATTTACTCTCTTCCAATAAAAGTACTAAAAAGCATCAAAAGACAAAAGTGAGAGTCAGGTTCAAAGCAAACAAAGGAATAAGACTTCCTAGCAATATGTAATGACCTAGGGACTCCTTGCTGAAGGACGTGAATGCAAGAGGAACATACATTCAAAGGGAAACTCCACATGTACATGGAAAGAGCTAAACAGACAAAACCCAACAGCTCAGGAAATCCCCAGAATGGAAAATAGTTGAAAGCTTAAAGCAGAAGGTATTATATATGTTGCCTGGGTCCCTAGGCATCCACTTGTGACTGCCGCTGGAAACAGAGCACTAAACTAGATGGATCCTTCATTTAAACCCAGGTGTTCTTCTCATATTCTTACAAATAACCCTTCCAAGAATCACATTCATTGTCAGTAACTACAACCCCAGACATCCTTCTCAAAGCAAACACAATATTTATGTCCCTCTATTTAAAAGAAAACCAAACAAGTATGTGTTTTTTTCAGCATAGCTTAAAGTACTTCCATGAAGAAAACAAACAACAGTTAATTAATTAATGAATACATTAATCAATATATCCTTTATACTGGAAGTCAAAGATCACTCAAGCCCATGGACATTAAAATAATTCATTTAAATATTTTTCCTTTGCCATCAGCTAGTATTAATGATAAGTAAGAAGACTTAACTCTAGGTTCTTTTACGTATAATACAGCAAATTATGACTGTAATAACTTGAGCTGAAAACCAGCATGCAACAGCTTCTTTTAAAAATCATTCTGATGCTCCGTTCTGCAAGTCAGCAGGATTGAATTACAAATGTTACTGTCTACATGTTGAAATATCTTCTGCAAAAATGAGAGGCCTTCTAAAAGCAATCCCATCTAAGTATCATATTGTTATTTTTTCCCTAGATGCCTGGCAGGTGTAGGCCATTACCCAGCAGAGATAGGCTCAGGGTTAACTTTATTGTGTAATGCCTCAAATGCCCTGGGATATGCAGCATAGCCTTGCAAAGGGCACATATGTAGCTCTCTAAATGCTGTATATCATTCTAATCCATGGAGAGTATAATGGATCTCCTCTGAAGAGTGTAAGCTTTTCTACTCAAACTGAATATTAAAACATGTGTGCTCTCAAAACAGTTACTTGGCACGATGTGTTAATTTTTATTTGTCTATATGGATTTTGCATTATGCAATATTTGACTTTTTTTCTGGGAACATCAAGATATATTCTTCATCATAGAAAGAATCACTATTATAAAACTGTTAAAAGTTGAGTTATGGATGTGAAAAGGTTACTTAGCAAGAGTTTGCCACAGTTTGCTCTTGTTTAAAAAAGGATGAAGTGGGAAGGATTGCAACTATTCACATTCTTATAAATGCATGTGTGCATAATTTGCATTTAGCCTTAAATAGGTCAGACTGCCAGACTGCCAGTATTGAAAATCCAAGTGAATTGCTGGACCACAAAGGCAGGACAGCAGTGGGCACTGAGGACAACCTTTGCAATGACTCTATGGGCATCCCATCACTCCTTCCTCCCTCTGGCTCTGTAAGGTTTAAGGTCCATACTCATGTATTTCTTGACCTCCTCGCACTTGCTTCCAACAGGACTTGCCACTTGCACTGGTGACTTCATTACGACTATATTTGTCTAGTGGGACAGAAACTACATGAGAAGAAGTTTGATGAATTCAAAGGTGGAAATAGCTTCCAGTATACTATGGTATAAACAGGATTTAAATGACTATGGTGAAAGATGTAAAGTTTGCTGACAGGCATGGTGGCTTTGAGCCGATTCCTGGAGCGGTGAGGCTTTGCCACTATGCCATTTGCAAGAGGACAGCAATGCTGAAGGCTTGGCTCTCTTCTTGCTGAATTCTAGGACATATTTTTCCAAGCCTTGACTGCAGTTACAAATAAAAAGCAGATGTGATTATTTTTGTCTATACTAATTTCTGTAGCATGCATTATGTTCCCTGGCATGTAATCTATGAAAGCAGCTATATGACACATGCTAATTTCTCTGTTTTCAGGGAAATGAGATGTGTATTAAAGTTTAGTGGTGGTTGTTTTTAATCATAAGTATTCCTGGGAAATGAGAGACTATCAAGTGTTCCATGAAACCAAACAGGTTTGTGCTTAGAGTGTGAAAATTTCCCAAAACATCGATCTCTGAGAGTCCCATCCTAACTCCTCATCAGACAGAATCAGGGGCACCAAATGAAACAATAAGGCAGAAGATTATGGAAGCTCCAAATGAAGCTCTTAATGATTCAAAGTAGAATGAAATTATGGAAGTCACTGTCACAGCCTACAATGGAAGACAAAAACCCAAATAATTTCAGAAAACAATAAGCAAAACTGATGGAAAATAAGTCAATAAAGGACCATCTCTGAATCTCTGGGCCACTGAGTGTCAGAAGAAGGAGGATACTGCGAGAGATATCACTGCATGCTTTTATTTGACTCATAGCTCTCCTTCATCCATCTTAGACAGATATAGGAAACTCTGCTCCATGAACCTTTATTCTAACCCCATGCATCCTTTCGTAGCTAAAAATCTGGTTAAACATACTGGGAAATTGGTTAAAAATACTGTGATATAATGGGTCTTTAAGTATAAGGCTTATTATTATTCTGTATTGTTTTGTGCCTAACAACTGCAGAGAGGCCCTGAGGAGGGTGAGTGGCCTGTTGGGTGACGTGCTCTGCTCCAACAAGGCCTATCTGTGCCATCGTGCCTTGGTTCTCATGCCCTAAGCCATTTTCATTCCAGAATCTGTTCAGACAGGACAGTGTGTGACCATGTTTTGCTAACGTTTG
The DNA here is from genome assembly GCA_013389965.1 of Todus mexicanus. NCBI lineage: Eukaryota > Metazoa > Chordata > Aves > Coraciiformes > Todidae > Todus > Todus mexicanus. The sequence goes on along the minus strand of WEIS01105190.1, from coordinate 4,356 downwards.
GCTTCTCAGCTAGAGCTGGCTCCTGTCCAGCCAGATTGGACAGGACTGCAGCCAGCATGTGGCTCACTGCCTCTCAGGGTGTATGTGTACCCATGGGAAGACCCTTTCTTTACCTCCAGAAGCAACGGGATGGATGTCCTACTGCCCTGCGAAGATGAGAAGGCACTCGAGGGAGTTCCTCAATCCACACACAGCCCAGCGCTGCCCCACTGTGCACTCAGCTTCACTGGTATACTCAGAAGGATGAGATGACCCTGCTGCCAAAATTGCATCTGAAGAGAGCGGTCGCCCGTAGTAGTTGTAAAACAGACAGCGAAAACTTCTCTAGCCCTCTCCTCCCCAACAAGGCCACCAACAAGCAGTGCATTTGCTTGGGCTTTACCTCAGTAAGGCCAGTTTCAAGCATAGGGAGCATATGCAGTGTTCTGCTTCCAAACATAGTGGTTTAGGCTGAAAACCAGTCTCTGCATACTCCAAGTGCATTGGTCTCTTCTTCATTGTTAAGGCCAGACTAAATGTCAGCTTTTCAGAATATATCCTGTAAAACTTTCCCATATCCCACTCTCCCCAGAGCTATCAGGAAGATTTCCCATTCCTGAAGAACTTTGCTCTTTTCTTCATTACTCAAAAGTTACTCCTTGAATTAATACCAAGCTCCAGACAGAGAAAAAAAATCACCTTGGAACTGAGCAAAAATAGAAGATATTTTATCTTAATATATCACAGTTTTGGTATTTTTTTTTAATAAACTATGTTATTGAAATACTGGCTGGTAACGAAAGTGTCTTTTCCAGTTGTAAGTCGTATTGTCAGCATAGCTTCTTCAGCTTGAGCAGAGAAAGGCTGTTTTACACCATCTGAAAATCTGATTCCTCAGCTATAGCAGTGTGACTGGGTGCTGTTTTCTAATCAAATAACCACTGTGAAATACCTGATTCATTTTGCACCCAACAGCTGTACTTTCAGCCTGTGTTCCCAGTCACACTCTGAAAACAAGCACAATAAGAAAGGACGAAACAGCTGCAACTTCTCAACAGAAAAAAAAGAAAAGAAGGGGGGGAAAAAAGCTTGTTGTCAGGCTCCAGCTTAGGAAGGAAGTAAAACCATTTTTCTTTTCCGTCTCATGTATGTCAGCTGTCTTAGAAAAATTATTACTGCTCTGTTTTGTAACAGAAACTCCACAATATTTGGTAAACTACAAACTCCACTCTGCTCATGGCCAAATACAGCTTCAACATTTCTGATGCAGCCAAAACATGCTCAGTATGTCAATGGGCTGCAATTACTTTCCAGGAGAGCTTTGGAATTCACCTCCTGGCCCCAATTATCCTCCTTAAAAGAACTCATGAATCTTCTGGTTTTGGACCATCCAGATTGATTTTATTTTAGTTTTAGATTTTGGTTGGGAAAAAAAAAAAATACTGAAGGAGGCTGGATTTTCTTCCCAGTATTAGTACTTTCCAGAGCTGTTTAAATGAATAATTCTCTTTAATCAAAATAAAAGCATAATCAGAAAACAACAGGTGAGTGTTCCTTGGTTGGATAAAACATACCTTCTTCTGCATTCTGAATATTACTGGCTCCTTAGGTGACTTTTTTGAAATAAGCAAAATACAGGCTGTATTCTGAGTTGGGTCATTAGCACAGTTTTGATGGGTAATGCCATAAGCTTCGGTGGAATCACTTATAAAGATAGGAACCATTCCTTGTGATTGATAGGTCTCCAAACACATTAAACCCCCAGGATCTAGTAGCTGTCATCTACAGGAGGAAAAGCTTTGTTCTCAGAAAATACATGTTAAATCTTCTGTTGACTTTTGCACCAATGCTGTGCTATGGCCATGTAGTAAAGAGAGAAAAATGGATGGAGATGGAAGAGTCAGAGATGACAGGGTGGTAGGAAGGCAGAAAGTGATGAGCAGAAGAAATGCAAAAGAGATAGAAAGATGGCAAGAAAAAGGAAAGAAAGAAAGAAAGAAAACAAGCAGAATCCAACAGTTGGCTGCTAGTATAATGGGAGAAAATAAGAGATGTTTTCAAACAAATTTCTCTCAGGTATAGTATTAGTAGCTTGCAGCTGCACCTACTGACTTCCACAGCAGAGGCCTGGAGCTTCAATTCAATTTATGTGACATGAACACTACGTTTTAAACATGTGGTTCCCCCCTCCCCAATATTTCATAACAACTAAAGGAAGTCCTAAATTAACACAGCAAAAAAAAGTGAAATAAATGTTCATTACTTTCACCAAGCTGTTTGATATTTGGGCACTTCAGGGTGCAGTTGTTGGAGAGAAAGGTACTGTATTACTATTTCTTTTAATCTCACGGATGACTGCTAGTGCTGAAATTAATGTCACAAATTAAATTGTCTAAATATGGTAAGGTTTGGTATTTCAAAGAGGATACAAGATGAACAGGATTCACTGGAAGGGCTGAGCTGATTTTCTAATTTTAGAAACCTATATATGAATTTTTTTTTTTCTCTTTTGCTTTTAAACAGTTGGCATGAAAACATGTTTGCAAGATATTAATATGATGTAATCGGTTTTAAAACAGGTTCCCTGATAGGTAGAATTCTGCAACTAATTTTCTCAGAAACCATACCTACCTCTGAAGGGATATAGTCAGCTCTGAACAGCTACAAGTTACAAGTGGATTGAACAGGAAAATTTAGTATTTTCAAGTACAAAGAGCGAAAAATAGGAGTGCAAATGACTGTGCACAAGTGAGATGTGTATTAAGTGAAAACCTGAGAATTCTTTGCAATACATTCCAGTAGATTTGTGAATGAAACACAAAAGAACATCATTACATTTCTTTGCTAACAAATGTGGGGAAGTGTTTGGGGATATCTTTTTGATAAATTAAGTCGTTAGATTATCCTGATTTTTTTAAACCCATTTTACTTCAGTAATGGTCATTTAATAGCTCAATTTTTAATGATCTCCATCTCATCGCAGTTAATAGCTATATTTCCATAGAAACACTGCAAATCTGCTTTAGTGGGGCATTTGCTAATGAACATGTTTGAAAGCACTTCCTAGATAACTATTAGTGAAAAAAAGAAAGAAAAAAAGATTTACTGCAAGTGAACATTAAATTCTGCAGAAAACTGCTGTATCCTACGGACCTAGTATTCCTTCCAAGACTATTTTAAAGGCAAAACAAATATGAACCTTTTTAATTGGAGGTAGTGTCATTAAAAGTAGCCAGTATGCTTATTCTCCTGTGGGTTGCACCAAACCCTCAAAGAAAGAGCTCCTACTTATTACAGTATGAGCCCAATGTTGACTTCTCTCTGTAGCTCAGGCCAATCTAATTCAATAATGAGAATGTCTCTGCTAATGGCAATGTGCTGTTTAGACAATAGCCTTTCTTTTGATCTGTAACTGAACCTGGAATAGGAAACATATTCTGGAAATATTTTAATTGTTCCTTGAGTTGGGCAAACATCTGAATGAAGTGTGTGGTGTGGGACTTGAATGAATAATTTAAAGAATGTTACAAATAAAAATAATGTTGTCTTGTACTTTCCACCAAACCTCCCTAAAAGCTTTGTGACAGCCCAGAAGAAATGCTGTAAGACAGTAGTTGTTATTAACTGTATTTTGCAGATAAGGAAATGGCTTCAGAAAGGTTAAACAAATTGCTCCTGCTCGCTGTGTGAACCACTATCTATCTACATTTAAGAGCTGCGCATAGGTTGGTCCTGTGTTTTGTGTGTAACTCTTAGCATTTGCCTTCTCTGTGCTGAAGACAAAATGCTACTTAAAGTTACCAAGGTCATCGTGGGAAGCTCAGGTAAAACTGGCAGAGTTGTTATTGAACATTTTATGAAATTCCTGTCTTTTAGGGGTAAAGCGAAACACAATTTTCTTCAGTTTTCATTTGTCCTTTGCGGTAAAACACTCTGATCTCCTTCTCTGTAGGGGCATTACAGATTTTGCATTATGGGGCAGGTTCTGTGTCCAGTCTGTGCAGAAGACACAATTCAAGGTATAGGATTCCCTTTGTCCAGAAAGGGTGCAAATACTGGGGAAAAGATGTAATCCTACTTACTGCATGTGACAAGGACAGAATGAGGTGAAGGGAGAAAAGAAAGGGAAGGCTTGGCTTTATGAAAAGTTACATGTGCCCATACATTTGCTAATTACAGGAAATGGGAAAACTGGAAGGGCACAGCAACTGATGGCCTTCTCACCACGTTTCAGTTAATGATGTTTGGGGGTCAACGCTACTAACTCTGGTGACTCTCTGCAGCCTACAGAGCAAAGACTACTAATACTCCAGAAAGCCCACTAGAAGACAAATAATTCTAGCACAGTAAAAAGACATAGGTCCTTGGGAACAAGAA